>JAVJIF010033655.1:0-174015 GCA_038442645.1 Agave tequilana
CTGATACGCAGTTGGCCTGTCGATAGGTGAAGAGTGCTGTCGACAGGACTGTAATTTTCTGACTTTCTTTAAAAGCCTATCGACAGTTGAAGGAAACTATCGACAGGACTGTAAACTTCTAAGTTTCTGTAAAAACTGTCGACAGGTGAAGAGAGCTGTTGACAGGTAACTAAATCAGCCGTTCTCATCTTGATCTCCTACATCAGTCCCTCCCTCTTCAAAAGAACTCATTCTCGAGTTATTATCTGAATATAGTTTCTTGGTAGGGTAATGTTCATGGAGATCCACCACATTGAACGCTTTGGACATTATGTCGCTTGAAAGATTTACAATGTAAGTGCTATCATTGATCTTCTTTACAATTTTAAGCGACCCATTCTTTTTGGCTTCAACTTGTTAGGACCTAGCAAGAATTTTTTATTTTCTCAAGTATACCATTACCATGTGTCCCCTTCTTCAAAGATTTTTCTCTCCTCTTTTTATCAGATGAGGCTTTATACCTCACATTGGATTTCTCCAACTTTAATCGAACCTCCTTTTGAACATTTAATATTTGTTCTGCATGGCACTAACTGCACTACTAAACTTCTCTCTAATGGACAGTTTATTTAAGTCTAGAAGATGATGAGGTACCTTCCTGTAGACAATAAAAAAGAGTGACATACTCGTTGAGCTGTTAATTAAGTTGTTTGTAAGCAAACTTCGCTTGGGGCAAAACTTGATCCTACGCTCTTGGTTTGTCTCCACATATGCTTCTCAATTAGTTGCCTAAGGTGCGATTGACAACTTCTGTCTGGCCATCAGTCTAAGAATGTCGTGCTAATGTATTTCAGTGATCTGCCAGATCTCCTCCAAAAAGTAATTCAAAACGTCTTAAGAACTTGCTGTCTCGATCCGAAATAATGCAATTTGGCAAGCTAAGTATTCTCACAACTGTAATCACCTAGAGAGGGATGAATAGGTGACTAGCTAATCTAATGATGAATTAATGCGAAATTAAAACTATTTAAGCAAACTAAAAACTATTAAGCTAAACACATCAAGTATAACACAAGAGTGTAGCCGAATTCCCGGTGAAGGACTCTGGACTATCTCCTCAAGATTCCTTTAGATAAGAGTTGAGGTGCCGCTTTGGCTCTCTTGGTTGAATACAAGTATGACCAAACAACCCCAAGCATATATCAATTTAAGCACAAGATATATCAAGCATATAAATAGATAAGCAATGTAAGCATGTAAGATATAACACAAGTGAGAGATAGAGAGAGCAATCGCAAACATGGGAGATTTGTTTCGAGATTCGAGCACCCTTACTCTATGTCCCCGCCTTCAATACTACGAAGGATTTCCACTAGAATCGATCCCACCGGATCAGTCGGTGCCGCAACACTTACAACGAGTTCACACTACAACTTCTTGGAGTCACTAGTCCTCTCTTGTTCCTGCAAGAACAACACACGCAAGCACACTAGCTTGCGGAGGCCGCACCTCTATACCAAGCTCCCACAAGAACTCGAGCCAACCCGAACCCGTAAGTTCGCCTCCTCAAATGCAATGATGAAACACTTAGTGATCTAAACACTTTGATCACCTAAAAACACTCTCACAACAACTTTCCTATAGGATGGATATAGCAATTGAAAGCTCAAGTATGTGTGAGAAAAACTTGGATGGATTTGTAGTGAAAAACTCAAGAAAACACTTTGAATACACTCTTGATAAACTCTCCTTTTGATATGAAAGTTTTAGCTCTAAAACAAGTAGATATAAACACTTAGAAAGGTAGGAAAAACTAGCTTGAAAACCCATCACAAATCTTGTAGAAAGCAGTACAAGGGAACCCCAATTTATACGCTCCCAAAATATGGTCGTTGGAGGCCAACTCAGCAGGAAACCCTGCTGTTGGTCGACCGCCCGGTCGACCGGCCAATGGTCGGATTTCCGACAGCTGTGCCACTGGTCGACCGCCTGGTCGACCGAGGACTGGATACAGAGAGCAGTGCTCTCTGCAGGTCGACCGCCCGGTCGACTGACCGGTCGATCAGGGCCAGATCTAGAGAGCAGAGTTCTCTAGCTGTCGACCGGATCGGTCGACCGGCCCACCCGCCAAACTGGTTGTGCACGTTTGTGCACATCGGTCGACTAGACTGGTCGACCGACCAACAATCTCCGCCAAACTGGCTCTTGAATCAACACATGCTAGCTCAAAAACTTGACTTTAAATTTTTTGTTGAAGCTAAACACCTACTAAGATCTTGATCAAATATCTGAGACTAATTAAACACAAGATCATTACTACTATAACTATATAAGTTAATCATCATCAAAACTAGAGCGATGGGCCTTTGGGCCAACAATCTCCCCTTTTTGATGATGACAAAACTCATGGAGTTATATATGCATGGATTAAAGATAAGCTTCATAGAAACTCCCCCTTAACTCATGCATAACAATAAACTTAAATATATTCAATGAAGTGTATAAAACTAAACAAACATATATACATAAATAAGGATATAAACATGCATAAATTCACCAAATTCTTCTCCCCTTTTTGTATAAACAAAACATATATGCATGCATATATAAACTCTCAAAATCTTTCTCCCCCTTTTTGTATAAAACAAGGAAATGAAATAAACATGCATATATAAACACATTAAATACTTCTCCCCTTTTTTGTCAATTCATTAATAAAGGGGCGAAAACAAATCAAACAATAAAGATATATGCGATATACATTCATGAAGAAGAGAGACGTGAAGTTACCTCCCCTGTATACATGCATTGCATGAAGAAGGGATGACAAAACCCTAACTCACATAAAGTATAATATACAATGCATAAGTGGAGATGTTAAGTTCCCCCTACACACGTATACTACATAAAGAAGAGATGTCAAGCTCCTCAATATATGATACACTCAACATGAATTTATATATAGAAGAGATGTTAAACTCTCATTGCATATAGGCAATACATATCAAGAAATCTTGAAATCACTTTAAAACAAATTTTGAGATATCACTTATAAATAAACAAAATTTTAAGATACCACTTATAAATAGACAAAATTTTAAGATACCACTTGTAATTAAATAAAATTTTAAGATCACTTGTAGGTTATTGATACCACTAGAAATATCTTGTAAATCATTGAAACCAATTGAAAACAATGCTTAAGCTTATAAAGATACTAATTTACATTTAACTTTAAGTCAAGCTTCGCATAAACATAATTTGTGCTTTAAACATGTAATGGATATTGTAAATCAAGCACAATCAAAATATATGTATACATGTATGAAAAAGAAAATACTAATAGAAATTGAAATTATTTTAAATTTAAAGCATACATATATAAGAAACAAATATTAGTATACAAATATAAGATTCCATGAAGAACATGTGTATAACTCATAACTATCCACCCTATTTATGCACAAGTTAAAAAGATTTTCAATTTGAGCATACAAGGTATTCGCTCATCCATCCGCCCTTAAAGGGTAGAAGTTTTCAAAAATAAGATTTGAAAATAATTGTAAATTGAAAACACTAGCAAATGAATAATAAATAACTAGTTAAAGTAATTTTTGAAAAACTAGTTAAAGATTCTTCAAATATGAAAACAAATCATATATCAACATGAATTATTGCTAAGAACATAAAAATTGTCACTCAAGATCTATAAGGCTAAAAAATATACTCAAGAAACAAAATCACGAGTAAACAAAAGTAATGTGAGTGTACAAAAGTTATGTGAATAGCATTTTCATGAAATAATCAATAAAGCTCAGAATAAACATGAAATTCTTTTTATCAAACAAATATGAAAATCATAAAAATTTATTTTTCATTAAAATCAAACCTCAAGGTATATGTATGTGCTAACAATATACATACATATCCCAAACACAAACGAGTTCATAATGTAATTTGCATGAAGGCAAGTGACTCAAAGGTATACATGTATATTTATTAGTTTTGGATAAAAATTACATACACATGAATCAAAACATGTACAAAGATAGGCAAAATAAGTATAAATGAAAGAATCATCAAAACTAGATTATACATTTACACGTAATGAGTACAAATGAGCAATGAAGTATAAACAATATAAGAATCAATTGTTGCTCACTACTTGCACAAATATATACACAAGTTTTAATGAAAAGTTCATCTAAACAAGTTTTAACCACATGAAACACAAAATCAAAACATGCTAAAATTTATCAAATGTAAAAGCATGTAAACTAAATGGAGTTTAGAGATAGTTACCAAAGTATATGCATTATTCTCTAAGTCTCCAAAACATGGTGGTCCTCCCACCAAAACTTTCTTGATAGCGATGCATCAACTGTTGTGTCCATGAAGCTCATGGATCCACCACCAAGGCACCAACTTTCTCACGTCATGTGAGAGCCCACACCTACATCAAACACAATAGGTGGGGACTTTGTACTCATTTCTTTTGGGTCCACGGGGGTTAGCATCATAAGGAACCCAAACATTTTTATTAGCAAAATTTGTAGAATTTACCTTATCAAAACAAAACTTTGATAAATGGCTTTTGCGGTCGCAATGTGTACACTTGTACACTCTAGCATGCACATGAGAATGAGTGTGATCATGATGTGCAAAGTGTGCATATATATGATGTGGGTGATGTGTATGAACATGTGAAGCTTGTTTCTTTTAAAATAAAGTTTATAATTTAGAATGGTTAAATGCATAATTGCTCAAAGTTGATTTTAAACAATTTATTCTATTTTTCAAAACTTGAATCTCATTTTTATTGATAGTAGCATGAAGAGTATGACAAGAATGAGAATCAACAACTTTTTCCTTTTAAAAGTGTTTTCTTTTTCTTTTAAAAATTTTTTTTCTTTTCAAAGAGTTATTTTCTTCCAAAATAATTTCTTTTTCTTTTTTCACCAAATTAATTTTATTTTTCAAAGAAGTATTTCCTTCACAAATATCATTTAATTTAGAAAATAAGGAAATATTCTCCTTTATCAAAGATTCATTTTCTTTAGAAATGTTTTTTCAATTTATTTTGAAAAGAATCTTTTTCTTTTGAAATGGACTCATATTTATTTTTTAATCTTTTATGGTCCTTTTTAAGCAAATCATATTTTTCAAGAAGTTGTTGACAAAAAGATGCAAGTTCATCATAAGGCATGTCAATATCTTCTTCTATCTCGGATTTAGAGTTTACCTCAAGGGGTTATCCCCTTGGACCGTGTAACATAAGTTTGAAGCATCACTTTCATCATCCGAGTTGCTCCTCGCATAATATTGCTTTTGTTCGCGAAGGGAGACTATAGTGTTCCATACTATAAAAGCCGAATCAAAATTAGCAACCCTAAATAAATATTCATCATTTAGGGTACTTTTTAAAGCATGGATGGCTTTTGAGTTAGCCTCAAGATACTTGCTATTAATAAAGTATGAATCCTTAATGGTAGCAAGATAAACATGAATGCCTAGCGCTTTGAGGTACATTGACATCTTAACTTTTCAAGTTTGGATCTTAAGAATATCAAACATGGGAGGTGCCATGAAATCCATGTGTGTGTAAACAAATATTGTGATTAGCTAAAATGAGGATCTTTAACTCAAGGTTATTAGACCCAAATCAAGAGCACCAAGCTCTGATACCACTTGCAATCACCTAGAGGGGGTGAATAGGTGACTAGCTAATCTAATGATGAATTAATGCAGAATTAAAATTATTTAAGCAAACTAAAAACTATTAAGCTAAACACACTAAGTATAACACAAGAGTGTAGCCGAATTCTCGGTGAAGGGCTCTGGACTATCTCCTCAAGATTCCTCTAGATAAGAGTTGAGGTGCCGCTTTGGCTCTCTTGGCTGAATACAAGTGTGACCAAACAATCCCAAGCGTATATCAATTTAAGCACAAGATATATCAAACATATAAATGGATAAGCAATATAAGCATGAAAGATATAAATACAAGTGAGAGATAGAGATAGAGAGCAATCGCAAATACGGGAGATTTGTTTCAAGGTTCGAGCACCCTTACTCTACGACCCCGCCTTCAACACTACGAAGGATTTTCACTAGAATCGATCCCACCGGATCACTTAGTGCCGCACCACGTACAAGTTCACACTAGAACTCTTTGGACTCACTAGTCCCTCTCTTGTTCCCGCAAGAACAACACACACAAGCACACTAGCTTGCCGAGGCCGCACCTCTATACCGAGCTCCCACAAGAACTCGAACCAACACGAACCCGCAAGTTCGCTTCCTCAAATTCAATGATGAAACACTTGGTTATCTAAACACTTTGATCACCTAAAAATATTCTTACAACAACTCTCTTATAGTATGGATATAGTAATGGAAAGCTCAATTATGTGTAAGAAAAACTTGGATGGATTTGTGGTGAAAAACTCAAGAAAACACTTTTGAAAACACTCTTGATAAACTTTCCTTTTGATATGGAAGTTTTAGCTCTAAAATAAGTGGAGATAAACACTTAGAAAGGTAGAAAAAACTAGCTTGAAAACCCACCTCAAATCTTTTAGAAAACAGTCTAAGGGAACCCCAATTTATAGGCTCCAAAATATGGCTGTTGGAGGCCAACTCAGCAGGAAACCCTGCTGTCGGTCGACCGCCCGGTCGACCGGCCAACGGTCAGATTTTCGACCGTTGTGCCACTGGTCGATCGCCCGGTCAACCGAGGCCTGAATACAGAGAGCAGAGCTCTCTGCCAGTCGACCGCCCGGTCGACCGGGGCCAGATTCAGAGAGCAGAGCTCTCTAGCGGTCGACCGGGTCAGTCGACCGGCCCTCCAGGCAAACTAACTGTGCACGTTTGTATGCATCGGTCGACTGAACCGGTCGACCGACTTCTGTCTCGGTCGACCGTCTGGTCGACCGGCAGAAGGCCTGGTCAAACATTTTTAAGGGATTAAAACTTGGTCTTTTTATCTTTAATAAAATCAGATAAATTCTCATAAATTCTACAAAAATAAGTTCATTAATATACTTTGATATACAAATATGTTTGATTAAAAATCAAAACATATTACAAACATTTTGAACTATTTTCGTGCTATATAAATTTTGGCTTAAACAAAAATCTGTATTTTTCAAAAGCAATCTCCAAATTTAAAAACGATTTTTTCAAAACTTCTCCAAATACTAACACAAGATATTTTAAACACTTTTGAAGCTTAGTGTGTATAAATATGATCCACTACACATATGAGATGAAATATCTATGTTTTGACAATAAACTCTAAAATAAGTTTTGATAAAACACATGTATATTTTGAAACTTAAAAACCAAAATAGTATTTTTCTAAAACGCATATAAATTGTGTGTGTGTGTATGAACTTGAGCAATCTACCAACTAATCTATCCTTTACATTTTATTTAAAAACAAATCTTGACACTTACAACCAAGACACAAGTCTTCTCAAATTCTTCTCTTGAAAATCTCCTTCTTCTTGATTTGGTCCAAACCTTGATCCAATGAGCTAGACTCCTCTTGAGTACTTGATGCGATCTTGATGCACGAGCTCTTGAATCAACACGTGCTAGCTCCAAAACTTGACTTTAAATCCTTTGTTGAAGCTAAATACCTATTAAGATCTTGATCAAATATCTGAGACTAATTAAACACAAGATCATTAGTACTAAACTACATGAGTTAATCATCATCAAAACTAGAGCGATGGGCCTTTGGGCCAACAACAGCCTCTTAGAAGAACAACTTGACCACATGTGATGCATCAGAAGTCTTTCTGCAAGGAATAACATGCGCCTTTTTGGAAAATCGATCAACTACAACGAAGATAGATTCACTCCTTTTTTATGTGCAAGAAAGTCCTAGCATGAAATCCATGCTCAATTTCTCCTAACTATCTTTGGGGATGGACAAAGGTGTATAGAATTCTTTATTTTAGGCTTGTTCTTCAGCAACTTGACAAACCGGACAACTCCTCACAATTGTAGTTATATCCTTCCCTAGTGAGGGTCAATAATATCTCTCTTCAAGACTTGTCGTAGTTTTGTCTCTCCCAAAGTGCCTTGCAAGGTTGCTTCTTTGCAAATCTCTAATAACTTTCTCCCTCAATGAAATCCTTGGTACACATAACCGTCTTCCCTTGAGAAAAATATGTCTAGAATATGAAAAAGTTAAGTGGGCTATTGTGATGTACATTTCTCCCAAATATTAGTGAAGTCTTCATCCTCTTTATATAGCTTCTTCAAGCATTCGAATCCAAAGATTTCACTTAGTAACTAAACTAACAGTGAAACTTTTCGACTTAATGCATCGATATACTTTAGATTTGTGACCGATCACAAAATTGAATTACTCAAAGTAGAATGCTCACCTTGTATGCATCTTGTTTATGTGCTTTTGGTTCTTAAAGTGCTGGAATAATTGATGATCCAAAATAGCACGAAGTCACTAGCTATAAGATAGCTCTCCCATGACTTCAATGAGCGGTACACTGCATTTCATGTTCATATGTAGACCACTTTTATCGTATCTCATTTAACTTTTCACTAAAGAAGGCAATATGTCTCTTTTCCTGTGAGAGTGCTACTCCAATGTCCACTTCGCAAGCATCACAATCTAACTTGAACGCCTTATCAAAGTTTGAAAAGGTTAAGATAGGGACATTAATAAGCTTCTTCTTGATAAGTTTAAAAGCCCTTCCATCTTCATCAGTCCAAATGAAAGTACCCTTCTTCTTCAAACAGTCTATCATGGGTGCTATCAAGTTACTGAAGTTGCGAATGAAAGTCCAGTAGAAAGTACTTAGGTCGTGAATGCTTCTTATCTCGGTTGCACTTTTGAGTGTTCGCCAATCTCAGATTGCCCTCACTTTCTCCTCGTCTACATGGATCCCTTGTGAACTAACAATAAAACTCAAGAATATCAAGTTTTTATTCATTAAGTTACACTTCTTCAAGTTGATGTATAACTCATTGGCTTGCAGAACTGTGAATACATCCCGTAGATATTGGAATGCTTTGCTTCACTTGAACTGTAGATTAGGATGTCGTCAAAGTTGGCAACCACAAATTTTTCCAAGAAAGACTTAAGCACTTGATTCATCAATCTCATGAAAGTGCTCGATGCATTGGATAGTCCAAAGGGCATGACCATCCACTCGTACTGTCCTTCTAGAGTCTTGAACGCCGTCTTTCACTTATCTTCCGGCTTAATGCGAATTTGATGGTAGTCACTCCTCAGATCAATCTTCAAAAATATGCACGACCCTCCTAATTGATCCAATATATCATTAAGGTGAGGTATCAGAAACCGATATCGGATAGTGATCTTGTTGATGGCTCGGATGTCCACGCACCTAAGCCCATTTTCATCCTTCTTTGGCATCAAAAGGGCCGGCACCGCACATGAACTCATGCTCTCTCTAATGTGCCCTTTCTGAATCAGTTCTTCGACCTTTTCCCTTTGAAATTCACACTCCTTAGATTTCATCCGGTAGTGTGAGAGATTGGGTAGACTCGCTCCGGGGATCAGATCAATGTGGTGCTGAATGTCGCTGATAGGCGGTAGTTTGTCCGGGAGCTCATCATGAACTATTCTTTGAAATTCTTCCAGTATCGGTTTCATCCTCAGGAACTTCAATTGCTGGGCCGATTCTTCCTTGACTATCAAAGCAAATTTTTACTTTGTCTCCTTAAACTCTACCAAGAATTTACCTTGGTTGCATATAGATATGAACTTTGACTTTTCTTCTTTAGTCGGCTTTAGCGGTGGTGGAATAGGCTTCATGGCAATTCGCTTGCCCTCCCAAGTGAACGTGTAGATGTTCCCTTGCCTAGATGGGTAGCATCGATGTCATGTTGTCATGGTCGTCCTAATAATATGTGACATGCATCAGGCTTCATAGCAATTCGCTTGCCCTCCCAAGTGAACATGTAGATGTTCCCTTGCCTAGATGGGTAGCATCGATGTCATGTTGCCATGGTCGTCCTAATAATACGTGACATGCATCCATATCAACAACATCACATGTAACTTAATCTTGATAAAACTTGCCAATTGAAATAGATACATAACAAAAATTCATTATCTTTATGCAGGGGCCCTTCTTTATCCACCCAATGATGTATGGATGAGGGTGTAGCTCTGTCTCTAATTTCAAATAGTCCACCAATACAGTAGAGACGATGTTTTCGCAACTGTCATTAATGAGATTTCACACCTTGTTCCTTACTGAACACTTTGAGTAGAAAATCAGATGTCTTTGTGTAGTATCGGGATTCTTTGGGTTGCATAGCAACCACTGGACCACGCAGGTGGCTACCTCTCTATATTCTTTAATAAAGTCAGAATCTTCCGGTTCAGTCTTGATCAGTACTTTGTCTTCGTCCTCATAGTTCGCTATGTTAGCGGGCTTCCTTTTCGGACACTCATTGAACCTGTGTATAGGTTCTCCATACCTGTAACACTTTCTAACCCCAAGCTTAGCATATGAATTCTCCTTACCCTTTGTAGTGGGGAGCAGCAGCCGTCACCAGATTTACTGGAGGGGTGTCAATCGCCTTACGGGTTAGAGGCCATTTGCTTAATGTTGACCCTTGTTGAGCTTTTGTGTTGTCGGATGTCTTCTCTGCTACTCCTTTGAAAGGTAAAGTCTATTCTGCAATCTCTCAATCTTCAAGGTTTTATTCTGGGCCTCATCGACAGAGAATATATCTTGGAGGGCCACAGATTCCTGGATGGAGTACTTCAGCCCATTCATGTACTTTGAAGTTTGTTGTTCCTCTGTTAAGGATAAGTCGCATCGCAATGAGAGGTGATAGAACTCCTCCGTGTATACTGCCACGGTCCTCGTACTTTACCTGCATTGGTCAAATTGATTATAGAGGATCTGTTAATAGTTATATGGAAGTAATTTACCTTGTAAAAGTTGCTTCATGCGCCTTCATGTTATCACTGGTGGCTTGCCTTAGCGCTTCCTTGTGATTTGCAACCAGTCCTACCATGCAACTGCTCCTCCCTTGAGCTTGTATGCCACAAACTTGACATGCTTTTCCTCAGAGACATAGGCCATGTCAAAGAACTTCTCTACTTCATATATCCAATCCAAGAAGGACTCGATGCAAAGGTTCCTACTGAAAGAAGGAATTTCGATCTTCATCATATACTTATTAGGACATGGATCTCCTCTTCCCCTATCTAGGTCAGAAAAAGAAAATCCTTCTCCCCAGTTGGGATAGGATTCGCCATCCGCCTAGGGCCTCGCCCATTGTCTATCCTTCTATCATAACCTTCATCTTCGAAATCATCTTGGGGATAGAAGATGTTGATTTGTTTTCCCTTATCAGTAATATTTTCGTAAGAAAGTTGTTGTAGAGGACGTCTTGATAGTGGTGATGGTTGACATGACTGTTGACGCGTAGGTGGTCGTTATAACAGAAATTATTGTGATAGTGGTTGTGGATGAGGATTACCTGATAGTGGTGGAGGTGGTGGAGGAAGAATAAAGATTGTTCGATGAACATTAGTATGGATCCAAGGTCGTCCGAGCAAAAGATTGTAGGACGTTTCAGTGTCGATAATATAGCACACCACTTCTAATTTTAAGTCTCCAATTTGATACCGGAGACGGATCTTGCCCAGAGGATGACTACTCTCGGCGTTGAAGCTACATATGGTTGTAGACGTGGTTGGCAACGTGCTCAATGGGATGCAGAGAAAATAAAGTAGTCTTTTAGGGATAATACTTAAAGCAGACCCAGAATCAACTTGTATTCTCTTGATATGTTTAGACCCAATGTATCTTGTATAGTATAAGGGCCTATCGTGTTGGTTGTCCTTGAGGAGCATATCTTCAGGGGTGAAGGTGATGCAAGACACCTGCTGTTGTACCAGATGACATTGGGGGCATGAAGCTCCATCTTCTTTTGTAGGGATAGGTACTGGTGTTAGAAATGATTCTGAATCAGCAAAGGCATCCCTAAGTGCGCCTATCGTCTCTTTGGAGAGGTGGAGTAGCTTGTCCAGAGTAATACGAGCCGAGATATTGGCCAATTGTACCAATATGTCAAACAGAAGGGAGTATTGAGTCCTTTGAAAGGGTTCTTCTTCAAGGATTCATCAAAGTGAATTTCCTTCTGCTTTTCTTTGCCCTTTAGCGCTGGGGCATGAACAGGTGCAGCGGTTCCTAACGTCGTTAGTTGGGGAGCTCTGTCAAGTGTCTAATTGTACTGTTGTAAGTACTATTTATCAGAACGCGTACCCACTGGCTGTGATGTGGAAGGCTGTGCTGCTAAGGCAGGCTTCTCTCCCTCTGAGTCGCTGAGAGAGGCGACAATCATAGAGTCATCATCTACCATGAGGGAGATGACATTGCATGACTTTCCTTTGAGTTTGAGCTTGTTGGTCTCCCATTGCTCATCTTTGATAATATCTGGGTGAACCCACATGATTTCTCCAGATTCCATAGTGATGGAGATGAGGCCTTTAGCCTTTTTGCTATTTAGCCAAAGGGTTGATGACTTCCAATCTAACCTTAGGAATTGGGACCAATCCGTCTTGAACAGACATCTTTGGGAATGTGCCAAAATTAAGAGTCACCATGTTGGCGGTGACTTTCTTCTGTTCCGACTTGAAAGTCAGAACTCCAGTATCTACCAGGGCTTGGATCTTGTCTTTGAGAACATAGCACCTACTGGTAGGGTGATGCACCATCCTATGAAAGAGGCAGTAATTTGGATCATTTGTACGCCCTACTTCATTAGGTCGTCGAGCTTCAGGTAACTTGAGTTTGCTACCCTTGTGTAGCAAATGAAAGATTGCCACCACCTACTCTTTTGAAGGAGTACACCTTTGGTGGAAATTTAAATTCTTGATTGTCATTGGTGTTAATCTTCTGCTTCGGTTGTGTCATCCTTGATAGCTCAACGGACATGATTTCCTTCCCCTTTAATTGAGACGATTGGGTTGCATCACGCCCTTTAGTATTGACCCCACTTTTTCTTAGGGACTGGGGGCTCAAACTTTTTAGCTGATTTCTCGGCTATCTCAGCTTGCACAACAATCTCCTTCCACCTATGGGTTTTGACAGCTCCCATATGAACTTCTATTCTGTCCAAGAAGTTATGCTGACATGTCTAGTGTAACATGGGTAATGGCATGCCTGTAGGGCATATGAGTGAAAGGTTGTAGAGCCTCTCAATGTATTTCCGCACAGATTCTCCTCCTTTCTGGACTGTTGAGAGAACTTGTCCATAGTCACCTCGGTATCATCTTCATAGAATCGAGAGAGATACCAATTTCTAGGTCAATCTAAGAATTGATGGAGCAGCTGGGCAGGCTCCTAAACCAGTCAAAGGCTACCCCCTTAAGGGTGTCGATGAATAATCTTGCCATGATGGCTTCATTATCTATCACGTTACCAATTTGAGACTGAAAGTAATAGATATATTGGTTGGACAAGCCCTTGCCATCGTACGTATGCAACGTAGGTGGCTTGATTTTCGGTGGGTATGGTACTGAATCCCACTCTAGCGGGTAAGAACGAGTCATCCCACTTCTTCAGTTCATCCCTCTGGGTTAGGAAAGCAATCTGAGCCTGGATGCCTTAATGACCTCGGCATCAATTGAGGAGCTTTTCTTCGACTTCTCAGTCTTAGGACGTTCATTATCGTTATGATCCTCATCATTATGATTTGCCGATGTCATTTGTATTCTGGTTAGTCAGGAGTTGAGCGAGCATCTGCTGAATGTTATCTAAGGCTTCTTGCTGAGACATGAAAGTCTGCTCTTGTGCCTCCATCCGCTGACGGAGGTCATCATCATTGTTGTTGGCCATGTTAGCAGACACAAGACCCATCCTCACCGAGCTGATTGTGATAGAAGAGGCATATCCGCTGGCTTCCTCTTCATCATCCGGCCGTTGGAAAAGATTTCTCAATAGTGTGGGCGACACGGCTCTAGTTGACGAAGAAGGTTGTCCATAATCATAGGGTATTGTTACCCTAAAGCAGTACCCTAGAAGGCGCCCTCTTGGTTAATAGAACCTGGCTCAAGCCGGGGTTGTAATCAGAGTCTGGGGAGCTGGCTGGAGGAGTGAAGGTTCCTCGCCTTCGTCTTCGGAACCGGAAAATATCCCTCCCTCTGCTTACCATATTAACAGAGGCGGCTGCAAGATGGGTCACCTTCGTTGCCTTCTTCTTCCGGAGCTTGGTCTTCCCAGCAGTCTGGGCCAATATTCGGTTGAATACCGATCGATGACTTAGAGTAGCGGCTGTTTGGACCTTTCACATGCAGCAATGAACGAAGTGTACCGTCACAAGTTGACACCCCGCTTGTCCGCACCGAGATGCCGAGATGTGAGCAGGTTCCTCTGAACAGAGCTTTTGCTTGGTGCTCAAGTAATCTCTCAAGTATGTGTTGATTGGACCCAACCGATCATTACAGATACTCGAAGAGATTGAAAGTTAGCCATGTTGGGCTAAGAAGCCTTAGGCCTAGCCTTAAAGGCTTTCCTCTTGGCTATAGGCGGAGCTAAGATAGCTTCACCTTAAGGAATAGCTCCGCAAGGCGAAGCAGCTACTGCTTCAGTTCTGCTCTAAGAGACAAACTTAGCTCTTTTGTGCAGAGCTTTTACCGCAAGCGAAGTTAGAAGAGCCTCGCTGTTAGCACTCAGTAGTGCTTTACCTCTAGCCTCGTGAAAAGTTTTTTAGCACTCGGTGCTGAGAGCGGCGCTGTTAGCACGCGCAGGTGCTTTGGTTTTAGCCTCATGTGCGGCGGGTTTAACACTGTCTACCTATGTTGGTGAGGCAAGCGGGGCTACAATAGCCTCGTTACAAGCATAGGGTGCTTTGGCTTTAGCCTCGCGAGACAGGCGAAGCTGAGGAGCGGAGGGAGTCTTGTAATCCAAAAATATCTTAGCTTCATGGGAAGCTGATTCGAGAGAGGCAACGGTAGATTTAGCAACCCACTTAGCCTTGGCAGAGGCTATTTTAGACTCGCATGGAACGTTTAAAAGCTCGCACAAAGCGTTAGTAGGTTGGCACGAGGCTAACTTAGTCTCAATTGGGACTGTGGCAGGCTCGCGCAAAGCTAGTTTAGGCTCGCAGAGAGCCTGCTTATTCTCGCATGAGGAAGAATTAGGTTCGCGGAGAACCTCAGTAGTCTCAACAGAGACTTGCTTCCGAGAAGTAACCAAGGGTACTTTGGCTACGCTGACCTTCCTATGCTTGCGCACAAGTAGGAGACTTTTACTACCCCCAGAAAGAAGTTCGAACTTCTCTTGGTTAAAGTGAATGACCAATATTTCAGCATTAGATCCGAGGGTCTGATCGTCACATTGCGACACTCAATTCTCAGCAGTGGAGAAACGGCATCCCCAGTGGAGACGCCATCTTATTTTTCGTTGAATATGTAGGAAAACTTACAAAAGGGTTGTAGAAAATTACAAGTAAAAGGAAAAAATTATAAGAATCTTCTACTGAGATTTTTGGGAAGTGTACCGGTGGGAGTCTGATTAGTGCGTGACCACTTTATCCCGTTGACAATGCGATCGATCAGTTTTTGAAATACTATTACTTGGGAATTCTTTCTCGCTGGTTCCGGAGATTCCTTGAAAGAGGAAGATCTTAGAGTATTAATACCCTAAATTTAGATAAATAATTCTCTGGAGCTTCTAGAAAATAAGAAAAAGTAAGCCTTGCTAGCTCTCTCGATGCCTTCTACTTTTAGCTCTGATGCTTCGTCTGCTCCCTCTTTGATTACATCCTCTCTTCCTTCTCTGATTGCCTCCCCCGAGCTCATTCTCAGATGAGTTATTTATAGGCTCTGCAGGGTGTAACTGCCCTAAAAATCAGCCATGACTGACAACGGTCAGTTAGCCTCGCGCCAGAAGCTGTTTTGAGCTTCGTACGAGGCTATAATGCCCGCGCTAGGCCAAATGTGAGCCGTATGTGAGGCTAGACAGGCTCGCATGAGCCTAAGAAATGGCCTACTGAGTCAGCCATTTAATAGACTTCGAAATGATAGGCTAAATGTGAGCCATATGCGAGGCTCACGAGCCTAAAAATGACATGTTGACCCGGCCGTTTCACTGAACGTGGGGCGAAGTGGGCGCATGTAACCAGCCATTTAAAGTGGCATTAATCCCACTAAAGTAGTAGGGTTAGCCCACTAAATACTAGGTCAAAGGTTTGATCTGGCCGACCCTCGCGTAGAGGTGTAGAGAGGCTCATGCTAGGCTAGATTTAGCTCCGCATGTGGGGCTAGATTTAGCTCCGGGCGCGGGGTTGGAAGCTCTTAATCAGAGCTAAAGCTTCAGTGAGGTTAGAAATTAGCCTTCTGTGTGGAGCTTCAGGAGAAAGCGGTATTTTGCTCTTTGCTGAGATTTGAAGGGCTTCAAGTCAAAGTTATAATTTACCCTCTGGAGTGAGGCTAACATCTTGGGTTTGCACGAGGCTAAGTATTAAGCTGACTCAGCCTCAAAAAGCAGTATTTGGCCTGCTATCTGCTTCACTGGATCAACAAGACCTTATCTTGGTCATCAGCTTATACGCGACTTGTAACACTTGCCTTAATTAAAGCATTACTTTTCCTAAATAATCATACCCTAAAGAGGCAATAGGAATTAGTATGCATGCATGATACCTTAGTTAAGTCATGTGTATTATATGTGTATGTATAAACAAGTGTATACATAAGTATTTATACATTCATGTATATAGGTATAAGAATACCCCCCACATATGGTCAACTTACCACCATCCCCCACCATGCTTGTACCTCATGGAGAGGGGAGAGAGGCATGGAGCTTGGCATAGGGCATGAAGTAGAGTAGACTTGATGGGATGTATAGGGGACACATGGCACATTATTATGGAGAGTTAGAGGCTATAAATAGAGGGGGGTTGAAGAGGATTAAACCATTTGGTTAAAAACTCTCTCTCTTCACAAACTCCCTCCCTCTCTTTTCTTTCCAGCAGCAGCAAAGCAGCAGCAACTGCAGCAGCAAAGCAGCAGCAGCAGCAGCAGCAGCAACAAAGGAGCAGCAGCAGCAGCAGTTAAAAGCAGCAGCAACAACAGCTAAAGGCAGCAGCAAAACAGCCCCAAAACAGCCCGAACCTGCAGCCAAAAACCAGCAAAATCATTCCACTTCCAAGGGTGAGTATAACATGTTAATCTTAATAACATGATGAGTAGAATGAAGTAGGAAATGAACTAAAACGTAAGAGATAAACAAGTATTTGACATTATGAATATTTTTGGGATCATGCATAGTTTGTGATATCAAGAAATGCTAGTTACCTCATAAAGACTCATGTGTTTTTAATTCCGCAAGTACTTACTCATTTTGTTTATGAATCCATGATATTATTATATGTCTTGCATATTGATATTATATGATGGTATGATGTATTGGAGGAAGGGACCGGGTTGAACCGGAGGCGTAGAAGGGGAGATTTTACGGTTATGTATTGGAGGAAGGGACCGGGTTGAACCGGAGGCGTAGAAGGGGAGATTTTACGATTTTTGTATTGGAGGAAGGGACCGGGTTGAACCGGAGGCGTAGAAGGGGAGATTATATTGTATGTATATGGATATTGCTAAGATAGAGATCCTATGATATAATCATGCATAAATCCCTAACGTTTAATCTGGGATAACTTCTTAACAGGCAATTTTTATGTAGGTCAGTCGACTAAGTCTTAGGGACTAGTCGACTATAGGTGTGATAATTAGGCAGATAAACTGCTGGATAGCAGGATTAGTCGACTACAGACAGACTGTAGTCGACTAATCCCAGATACAGAGAGCAAACAGAGAGTTAACAATTTGTTTTGGACATAATTAGTCGACTAAGTCGACTTACAAGTCGACTAATAAATCGTGTAGTCGACTACACCAGGAAGGGTAGTCGACTATAGGTGACATACAGAGAGTAACATAACTTTTTGATCCTCAACTAGTCGACTATAGGGGTCTTCAAGTCGACTAGTACTTGGGTAGTCGACTATACCAGGGAGGGTAGTTGACTACATAAGTCCCTGACAGCCAACAGAGAAGCAGATACGTGTGGAGTGAAGTTAGTCGACTATAACTTTAGAATTAGTCGACTTACAGATAGTCTTAGTCGACTATAGGGTGGTCTAGTCGACTAGGAAAGCCTTGTTACTGTGTTCTGATTGGGTTCTTGGCTAATAATAAAATCTTATAAAAATAGTATAATGACACACTTGTCAACCGGATAATTTAGCCATGTATACCTACTTGATAGGCATATTTAAATATTATTTTACTCACTGAGCTGTCAAGCTCACTCTATTCTAACTCCACCTACAGGTTTGGACAAGGGCAAGGGACCCGCTTAAGGGCAATTGCGCGGGCAATCATCACCGGAACCACTGTTTTAGAAGTTACTTTTGTTATGTATATGATTTTGTATAAACATGCGTACTTTAGCTGGGTATCACCCTTGACTTGTAATTTTTAAAGGACCTGGTGTTGGACTCTAACTGTGTATGTATATATATCCTGATATGGTAATTATAGACTGTGTTTCTTATAGATTTTCGAACCATGATGTTAACATGATAAGTCTCCATGTTATCTTAGTAGAAATCCTGATGTATAGTGAAGAGTTCTGATGATTATATTGGAAGTATTATACCTTGATGGGCCCCACGTTTGGATTATACGAGATGTTTGTGATTAAATGGAAAATTTTTACTGGGACCGTTACAGTTGGTATCAGAGCAATGGTTTAGAAGTGGAAGGAGTAAGAGATGATGAAATTGTTAGGTTTATACGTGCGGACATGTGATCATAGTTAAGTAGTTGGTCTTATGTGACAAGGAATGCATTAAATTATCTATTGAATCTGAGTTATTCTAAAGACATGAGACTTACGAGTAGACTAAGGATAAGTATAGTTACAAGTGTGTCCATTTATATTACTTCCGGATGATAGCCGTATGATTGAGACTATTTCATGGACTTGAGATTTATACGACCTTTTTGTTTACATGTAGATGGGGAACTCCGATGTATACTGGCCAGTCTCTATCTCCGATAACTCGAGTGAGAGCTGGGTGGCGGATTCCTTGGACTGGGGGTACGAGTCGGACGAAACTGATCCAGCGGAAATGATTGTACCCCTAAACTGGGTAGATTGTGAGGAGGTTGAGTCGCAGGCATCCAATAAGCCTGAACCAACCAATGTCGACACAGAAAGCTTTGTGGGAGATTCACTTGAGATAGCAGTGACGGAGTACTCTAGCACGATTAAAGAAGAAACCCGAAGGGGATTTACATATGGAGGCGTCTTTTGGAACGAAACGTGGGAAGAGGATATGGACCTTTATGATGACTTAGACGACTGGTGCTGCGCCGGGGACGAATCACCGGAAGAAGACCCTGAGGAAGATATGGGTGATAACAGCAGCACTAGCGGAGATTCTAGTGGGGATACTCTACCCTACGAAGGGTGAACCTTGGAGCCGGCGTTTTTTTTTGATGTATATATATGTATAGGCCTAATATGTTAGATGAGGGATATCCTTAGGGTTGTTGTATGTACCCTGGCATATATCATATGAATTCACATGGGTTAGTTCGGATATTCCAGAAGGAAGGCATGTCAGTATAATACCTTTTGTATCCATGATGGATGTACCTATATATATATATATAACGAGTTGCTTGTTTTCAAAAGTGATGTTATTGACATGATTACATGAGACTAAAGTTTTATCCCAATGCATTCCTAAATTGGGTAGTATGTTGATTAGACGCCCTTAAATTTTTTATAGGGGAGAACAAATGGATTTGAACCAACTACCACCTGATGAGTCCCTGTCGCCCGATACGACACACTATAGCGAGATGGGGAGCGCCAACCCCGTGGATAATAATGAAGACTCTGAAGTTCGAATAAGAGGGAATGAGGGAACTCCAGGGGTAATGCCGGAGTGGCTCGCACAACTAATGACCAGAGCAAGCAATAACAACTCCCACCGAGCACTGGAGCAGTTTCAGAAGATGAAACCGCCCGTATTCGAAGGAGAAGCGGACCCCTTACAAGCCGAAGCATGGCTTCTTCAAATAGAAAAGATCCTAGAAGTTATGAGCTGCACTGATGAACAAAGGGTGTCCTTCTCTTCTTTTATGTTCCAGAAGGAAGCGGAACATTGGTGGAGGGCAGTGAAGCTTAGTATGAAGAATGCAAGGGAATCAATCACTTGGGAATTCTTGGTGAACAAATTCACTGAGAAATACATTCCGGAGACAGCCAGAGATAAGATGGCGACAGAATTCTTGGAACTACGTCAAGGTTCTATGAATGTGTCCCAATATGATCAGAAATTCACTCAGCTATCCAGGTATGCTGATGCCTTGGTAAGGGGTGAAGCAGAAAAGACGAAGAGGTTCGTAAAGGGCCTAAGATCGGAGATTCGTGGACGACTGATTCCATTACAACTGAGGAATTATCTCCAAGCAGTAGAAAGAACTTTGGAGGTAGAAATGGACATACAAGAAGGTCAGGGAGACTGGGTGGAAGAAATTCCCAATTCTAAGCGCCCCCGTTATCAAGGACCTCCAATGGTGACGGCATCAGGATCCACCAGTGGCAAGGGGTCTGGGTTTAACACCACTTTTCACAGAGGAGGAGGGGCCAGAGGCGGGAGAACATGGCTGAGAAACAGAAACACTCCCTCGAAGGCACAAGCTACCTCTGCGTCCCATCCCAGAATCTCGGAGGCTCCCTGGTGTCAGAGGTGTAGAGTAAACCATTTTGGAAACTGCCTCCTAGACAGGTCTTGTTTTAATTGTGGAGAGGTGGGACATCTAAGGAAAAATTGTCCGACAATGCGCGGGAGCCAGGGGCCGAGTAGAGGAAGTGGAAGGCCGACCATGAGGACGAATCCTCCCAGAGGACAAGCCAGTAACTTCATGCGCCCAGTAATGCCAAACGTTCTGCTGCAACCCAGTCATCGGTTCAGCAACCTCGGGTGCAAGGCAGAACCTTCGCATTGACCCACCGGAAAGCAATGGCCTCAAATGCAGTGGTGGAAGGTATGATCTCCGTATCAGGACATATTGCCCATGCATTATTTGACCCTGGAGCTACTCATTCATTCGTATCTAGTGCTTTTGCTTATAAACTAAATCAAGTCTCAAAACCCCTAGGATTTCAATTGGTTGTGTCCACACCTATAGGGGAAAATTTGATAGCTAGCACTAGATATGCGAATTGTGAAGTGATAATTGGAGAAATGAAGACATCCATTGATCTGATTAAGCTAGGCGAAATGGAGTTCGATACCATACTAGGAATGGACTGGTTGTCTGCCTGTAGTGCTCATGTGGATTGTAATAAGAAGAGGATTATCTTTAAAATGGAAGGGACTCCGGAGTTTATTTTTGAAGGAGAAAAAGTTAGTTGTGATATACCTAACATATCAGCCATCAAGGCCACCAAATTAATGAAGCAAGGGTGTCAAGGATTTCTGGCTTCAGTATTGGATACCGCCAGGACTGATGTAAATATTAAGACTATTCCAATTGTGAATGAGTTCCCTGATGTGTTCCCGGAAGACCTACCAGGCCTGTCCCCAGATCGGGAAGTAGAATTTACAATAGATGTAATACCCGGTACTACCCCAATTTCTAAGGCACCGTACCGTATGGCCCCTGCAGAAATGAAAGAACTTAAAACTCAATTGCAGGACTTATTAGACAAAGGTTTCATTCGGCCAAGTGTATCTCCCTGGGGAGCACCTGTACTATTTGTAAAGAAGAAGGATGGGAGTATGAGACTATGTGTTGACTACCGGGAATTGAATAAGGCAACTATCAAGAATAAGTACCCTCTTCCTCGAATTGATGACTTATTTGATCAATTACAAGGGTCTTGTGTATTTTCTAAGATAGATCTTAGATCGGGGTATCATCAGTTGAAGATCAAACCTGAAGATGTGTCCAAATCAGCTTTCCGTACAAGATATGGACACTTTGAATTTCTAGTCATGCCTTTTGGACTCACTAACGCCCCGGCAGCATTTATGGACTTAATGAATCAGATTTTTCAACCATATCTAGACCAGTTTGTAGTAGTATTCATTGATGATATCCTGGTCTATTCAAAGAATATTGAAGATCACAAGGAACATCTTAATACTCTCCTTCAAATCTTGAGAGAGAAGCAACTCTATGCAAAATTGAAGAAATGTGAATTTTGGCTAGAGCAAGTAGGGTTTCTTGGCCATATCATATCTAAGGAAGGAATATCAGTAGACCCGGTAAAAATCGAAGCAATCCGAGACTGGCCTAGACCCACTAATGTTACTGAAGTTCGAAGTTTCTTGGGATTAGCTGGGTACTACAGAAGATTTGTAGAAGGATTTTCTCTGATTGTGGCACCAATGACCCAATTAACTAGAAAGAATAAGAAGTTTGCATGGGGAGAAGATCAAGATAGGAGCTTCCTGGAGGTTAAAGCTAAGCTGACATCCGCTCCTGTCTTAATTGTACCTTCGGGGACGGAAGGATTTGTCATCTTTAGTGATGCATCAAAACTGGGATTGGGATGTGTGTTAATGCAACATGGAAAAGTCATTGCCTATGCGTCCCGACAATTGAAGACCCATGAAAGAAATTACCCCACTTATGACTTGGAATTAGCCGCTGTGATTTTTGCTTTAAAGATCTGGCGACATTATTTGTATGGAGTATCTTGTGAAGTTTTTACTGATCATAAGAGCTTAAAATACATCTTCACACAAAAAGAACTGAACATGAGGCAGAGGAGGTGGTTAGAACTAATGAAAGATTATGATATTACTATTCAATACCACCCTGGGAAGGCCAATGTGGTGGCTGATGCTTTGAGCCGAAAATCAGGAGGGACCCTGGCCGCCTTGATGACTCGTCAAGCAAGAATATTAAGAGATCTAGAAGAAATGCAAATAGAAGTGCGAGTCATTGATCCTTCTAATTCTGAGTATCAACTGAATCAAGTAAGTATTCAAATTAATCTATACGACAAGATCAAAGAGGCCCAACAAGGAGATACTCAAATAAAGAAGATTATGAAGAAAGTACAAGAAGGAGAACTCAAGGAATTTCAAATAGAAGGAGATGTACTGCGATTCGGACGCAGGTTATGTGTACCAGATGTGACAGAGATCAAAGAAGAAATAATGAAGGAGGCTCATAGTACACCTTATACAGCTCATCCCGGAAGCACAAAGATGTATCAAGATCTGCGTCATAACTTCTGGTGGGATGGAATGAAGGTAGACATTTCTAATTTTGTCCACAAATGTTTAGTCTGTCAACAAGTAAAGGCGGAACATAAGAAGCCCCCAGGTTTATTAGTGCCTTTATCTATTCCTGAATGGAAGTGGAGTCAAATTGCTATGAATTTCGTCACTGGACTTCCTCGGACGTCCCAAGGACTGGATACAGTCTGGGTAGTGGTGGACAGACTCACCAAATCTGCCCATTTTCTGCCTATCCGGATCAATTATTTAATGGAAAGACTGGCTCAGGTATATGTCCGAGAGATAATTAGATTACATGGAGTACCTGAATCCATTGTATCAGATCGGGATCCTAGATTTCAATCCAGATTTTAGAAAAGCTTGTCCAAAGCTATGGGCACTAAATTGCAACTCAGTACAGCAGCCCACCCCCAAACAGATGGACAGTCAGAAAGGACCATTCAAATATTAGAAGATATGTTGAGAACTTGTGTACTAGATTTTGGGGGAAGTTGGGACAACTATTTACCCTTAGTGGAGTTTGCTTATAATAATAGTTATCAGTCTACTATTGGTATACCTCCATTTGAAGCATTGTATGGGAGGAGGTGTAGATCACCAATCTGTTGGGAGGAAGTTGGGGATAGAAGACTGTTCGACCCTGATGTAATTCAAGAGGCTACTGAGAAGATCAAGCTAATCAAGGAAAGGATGAAAGCAGCCCAGAGCAGACAGAAAGCTTATGCAGACAATCGTCGCAGACCACTGGAGTTTGAGGTAGGGGATAGTGTTTTCCTGAAGGTATCTCCAATCAAGGGGGTGAGACGTACCGGTGGTAAGAACAAATTAGCTCCTAGATATGTAGGTCCGTTTGAGATACTGGATAAAATTGGACCGGTTGCTTACCGTTTGGCCCTACCCCCTGCCTTAGAAAGGATGCACAATGTATTTCATGTATCTCAGCTGAGGAAGTATGTGCCCGATCCTGATCACGTCATCTCCTATGAACCTCTGCAAATACTAGAAGACATGTCTTACGCGGAAGAACCAGTACAAATTCTTGATCGCAAGGAGAAGCAATTGAGAAACAAAAATATTTCCTTAGTCAAGGTCTTATGGAGAAATTAAAACATAGAAGAAGCCACTTGGGAGCTGGAAGAGGAGATAAGAAAGGCCCATCCACATTTGTTCCAAGGTACGTTAAGTTTCGAGGACGAAACTTCCATAAGGAGGGTAGAATGTAACACTTGCCTTAATTAAAGCATTACTTTTCCTAAATAATCATACCCTAAAGAGGCAATAGGAATTAGTATGCATGCATGATACCTTAGTTAAGTCATGTGTATTATATGTGTATGTATAAACAAGTATATACATAAGTATTTATATATTCATGTATATAGGTATAAGAATACCCCCCACATATGGTCAACTTACCACCATCCCCCACCATGCTTGTACCTCATGGAGAGGGGAGAGAGGCATGGAGCTTGGCATAGGGCATGGAGTAGAGTAGACTTGATGGGATGTATAGGGGACACATGGCACATTATTATGGAGAGTTAGAGGCTATAAATAGAGGGGGGTTGAAGAGGATTAAACCATTTGGTTAAAAACTCTCTCTCTTTACAAACTCCCTCCCTCTCTTTTCTTTCCAGCAGCAGCAACTACAGCAGCAAAGCAGCAGCAGCAGCAAAGGAGCAGCAGCAGCAGCAGTTAAAAGCAGCAGCAACAACAGCTAAAGGCAGCAGCAAAACAGCCCCAAAACAGCCCGAACCTGCAGCCAAAAACCAGCAAAATCATTCCACTTCCAAGGGTGAGTAGAACATGTTAATCTTAATAACATGATGAGTAGAATGAAGTAGGAAATGAACTAAAACGTAAGAGATAAACAAGTACTTGACATTATGAATATTTTTGGGATCATGCATAGTTTGTGATATCAAGAAATGCTAGTTACCTCATAAAGACTCATGTGTTTTCAATTCCGCAAGTACTTACTCATTTTGTTTATGAATCCATGATATTATTATATGTCTTGCATATTGATATTATATGATGGTATGATGTATTGGAGGAAGGGACCGGGTTGAACCGGAGGCGTAGAAGGGGAGATTTTACGGTTATGTATTGGAGGAAGGGACCGGGTTGAACCTGAGGCGTAGAAGGGGAGATTTTACGATTTTTGTATTAGAGGAAGGGACCGGGTTGAACCGGAGGCGTAGAAGGGGAGATTATATTGTATGTATATGGATATTGCTAAGATAGAGATCCTATGATATAATCATGCATAAATCCCTAACGTTTAATCTGGGATAACTTCTTAACAGGCAATTTTTATGTAGGTCAGTCGACTAAGTCCTAGGGACTAGTCGACTATAGGTGTGATAATTAGGCAGATAAACTGCTGGATAGCAGGATTAGTCGACTACAGACAGACTGTAGTCGACTAATCCCAGATACAGAGAGCAAACAGAGAGTTAACAATTTGTTTTGGACATAATTAGTCGACTAAGTCGACTTACAAGTCGACTAATAAATCGTGTAGTCGACTACACCAGGAAGGGTAGTCGACTATAGGTGACATACAGAGAGTAACATAACTTTTTGATCCTCAACTAGTCGACTATAGGGGTCTTCAAGTCGACTAGTACTTGGGTAGTCGACTATACTAGGGAGGGTAGTCGACTATATAAGTCCCTGACAGCCAACAGAGAAGCAGATACGTGTGGAGTGAAGTTAGTCGACTATAGCTTTAGAATTAGTCGACTTACAGATAGTCTTAGTCGACTATAGGGTGGTCTAGTCGACTAGGAAAGCCTTGTTACTGTGTTCTGATTGGGTTCTTGGCTAATAATAAAATCTTATAAAAATAGTATAATGACACACTTGTCAACCGGATAATTTAGCCATGTATACCTACTTGATAGGCATATTTAAATATTGTTTTACTCACTGAGCCGTCAAGCTCACTCTATTCTAACTCTACCTACAGGTTTGGACAAGGGCAAGGGACCCGCTTAAGGGCAATTGCGCGGGCAATCATCACCGGAACCACTGTTTTAGAAGTTACTTTTGTTATGTATATGATTTTGTATAAACATGCGTACTTTAGCTGGGTATCACCCTTGACTTGTAATTTTAAAGGACCTGGTGTTGGACTCTAACTGTGTATGTATATATATCCTGATATGGTAATTATAGACTGTGTTTCTTATAGATTTTCGAACCATGATGTTAACATGATAAGTCTCCATGTTATCTTAGTAGAAATCCTGATGTATAGTGAAGAGTTCTGATGATTATATTAGAAGTATTATACCTTGATGGGCCCCACGTTTGGATTATACGAGATGTTTGTGATTAAATGGAAAATTTTTACTGGGACCGTTACACGACTTGTCTTTTGTAGATGTCGACAAGCTGGACATCGTTCTGACCAATTGAAATCTGTATGGGGAGTTTGTCTTTTTTAGTGTGTCAACAGGTACCGCGACTTACTATATGCCCAAACGGGACTCAGTATATGCCCGAACAGGACTTAGTATACGCCGAACAGGAATAGGGTGTCACCGCTCCTAAAGGAATAGGCTCAGGGGCTTATGGCAACCCCGGCAGGAGGACATGGGAGTAGGGGTGCCAGTACACCCCACGGAAACACCTGGTGGCCTCCGGGTAGAATCTCAAGTATTAGTTGTATAACATTTGTATGGCCACCATAAACACGGAAGCTATATCAGTGCCCATCAGTTTCCCCCGTCCCGGTATAAGTTGAGTACTTTATTATAGATTGTCCGTGATAATATCCACAGTGTGTTTACCGTAATCTAATATCCATGATTAACCAATTACGGGGATCAACAAGAGTATAGTATCAGGAATATAATATCAGGAGTCTCCCTATTTTAGGGGTTCAAGAATACAGGAGTTTAGGAGTACCAGATGGTAGCAGTATAATAATCATGTCAAGTTCCCGTAAAAGTGATAATCATAAATAGGCAATGTAATACAGGTGTCAGGTGTGATAGTATCCAGTCAGATGTCACAGTATCATGTCAGGTGTATCAGTACAAGTGATAGCATATGCCAAGTATCAAGTGATAGCATGTTAATTGTCAGGTATCATGTGCCAAGTGATGGCATGTCAAGTATCAGTGTCATATATCAAGTGTCAGGTAATTAACATGTCGGTATCAGGTAAGTTGAATACAAAATCACAACATCATATGTCATGATGTCAGGCAACATTCGGTCATGTAACATGATACATGAGAACAGTATAGTTAAACATTTCAAACTCTTCACAACTATATCTATAATAATAATAGATTAATCTATTAAATATTTGTGCGAAGCTGAGCGAAGCAGGAGCGTATCTAGGCCTATCTAATACGCATATAGTACCATCTCAATGAGTTACAATAACGACCAACAATGAATAACAATATATAGACTCAACTGTAAATAATAATATAGCCCAAAGGGAGAGTACACGCAATAACAACCAACAAGTATTTGTAAAGCATGTATGGTATTAGGAAAACATTCGCCAATAAAGTATTAAGTAGTATAACATGTATCATGCATCAAACATCAAAATAGCATTCACCAAACATGTAATAATAATAGAAAATACTCGTCCAATATAAAATATAGTACGGTCTCAAATACCGAAAAGGAGTACTCGCCCAAATACCGAAAAAGAATACTCGCCCAAATTCTGAAAAAGAATACTCGCTCAAATACTGAAAAAGAATACTCGCCTAAGTGTCGAAACACAATGAAATCTCCGGGGAATTCTGTGGAATCTGGGAATACCGACTACAACACGTGCACGCCACTAACAATATCAAAAATATATATATCTAGATGGAGAATGAGAGAAAAGAGAGAGGAGAGAGGAAAAATGAAAGAGGGAGAGAGAGTGAATGCAGCAAGAGAGGGGGAAGGGTAAGAATTAGAGTGAGAGAGAGAGAGAGATGTTGGAAAGAGAGATAGTCAGAGAGAGAGAGAGAAAGTGTTTGTTAGAAAGGTTAGAAAAGGAAAGAAAAAGGGAGAGAGAAAGACAGAGAAGGAAAGGAAGAGAGAAAGAAAAGGAGAAAAGAAAAGAAAAAAGAGGAGGGGAAGTTGGTCGACGGCCGCTGGGCCTCAGAGAATAGCAGACAGGGCGGCACCAGAGCACAGAGGGGCGGCGGCGGCACGATTGCCCCGAGGAGGAGGAAGTGGAGAGGGGTGTTTGTTGGAGTTATTGTTGGTTGTTGGAGGAGTTATTTGTGGGTGATGGAGATGTTGGAGGTGGAGTTAATGGTGGTGAGGAGAAGATGAAGGTGATGTGGTGAAGGTGTGGATGGTGATGGGAATGATGGAGTGGTGGTTGTGGTGGTGATGTAAGTGGTGGTGGGTTCGTGGGTGGTGGTGGTGATGTAAGTGGTGGTGGGTTCGTGGGTGGTGATGGTGATGGAGTAGATGATGATGGTGGAATGAAGTGGAGGAGGAGGTAGTGTTGTGGTAAAAGAGGTGGTGGAGGAAAGGGAAGATGGAGGTGGAAGTGATGAAGGAGGGTGATGGGTTTGGTGGAAGAAGATGGTAGTGGTGGAAATGTAAAGAGAGGAGGAGAAAAGAAGAGAGAGAAGAAAGGAGGAGAGATTGGGAGAGTGGATGAGGAGGCTTGGCCGACCAAACCTCATGTCGGCGTCGGCGCCGCCCTGGACTGCCGTCAGCCAAGGAGGAGGGAGAGAGAAAGTGTGAGGGGGTGAGAGGAGAGAAGATGAATAAGAGTGGGAGAGAAAAAAGAAATTGAAAGAAAGGAAACGATTAAAAAGGAAATAGAAGGGGGAGAGATAAGTGATGGGATGGGGAGTGGCTGTTGGCAGGTGACGGGAGAGGAGTAGGGCTGGTCGGCTGACTTGGGGTAAAGGAAAAAGAAGAGAAAAGAAAGAAAGAAAAACGAAAGAGATAGACAAAATAATATTATTTAAATAGGGTAAAATTCGACTATTTCAGAAACATTCTCAAAATTTTTTAAAATAGAAAATATTATTTTAAGATGTATGATAAAATTGGATTCAAGAAATTCAATCTGACTTTCAAATTAAAAATTCTGAAATCTTCCGGCAATACCGGTCGACTCTAAAACCAGTGGAAATTTGATAAATTCAGAAAAAATCCCCAAAAATGTTTATATATGGAAAATGAGATTCTAAGAAGTAATATGAAAGCCATTTCTAGGAATTTAATTTTGATCGAAAACTAAAAAAATCTGGAAATCGGTCGGCGATACAGATCGACAACGGTTTTGAAGATTTTGCAAATTAATTCAGAAATATTTCAGAAAATCATGAAAAATATATAATATTGAAAAACAGTATCCGATATTGAAACCGGTCAAATCAGACTATCAGAAAGGTCAAATCAGATAGTAGCTGGTATCAGGTGCCCAGTTCAGACTCGGGCTGACTCTGATTCCAAAAATCCGGATTCAATACAAAACAATAGCAATAAACAAAAACAAATCAAAAACAATTATCAGGAGAAAAAAATACGATAAAAAATCAGAATACATATCTAAGTATGCATTCTTGGAACGGGGTGTTACAAATCAGATATTTACCTCATCCAAAAATGAAGATAGCCTCCAAAGCGATTTGCTTCACCAAATGAAACTCCCTGTCGAAGCCGGAAAGCTCTGATACCATTTGTAGGAATCTCAATAACAGAGAACAACAACGATAGAAAATAGTCATCAATCACACGAACAATCAAACAAAAAAACGAAAGCGAGAACACATGAATTTACGGATGTTTCGCAATTGTTTACGTCCTCGGAATAAAAGGGGAGAGAAATCTTATAAAATCAATTGAGTTCATGATATAATAACAGGAGGATACCCTCTCTTTATATAGGCATGGCTCCCTAAAGAAAGAAAACCAAAAACTCCAAATTTGAATCAGATATAAATTCAAAACCCATCTAGGATTTGCCCAGAAGTAAAACACTGTTGACAGCCTAAGGGACCTGTCGACAGCGAACTCAAACTCTAACAAACCCCTTACTTTCTTTAAAATGTAGTCGACAGCGCAACTTTCCTCCTGCCGACTGCATGTTTCACTTGCAGACATATTCGTGTCTGACTATCGACAGCTTAAGAGAACTGTCAACAATTTTGTGCCTTTTTCTTTAAAAAAACTCCATCCTTAATTTTTTACTTTTCTCTTTCCCCACAATATGTTCGTAATAAGGGAATGCATAAAACTAGTGAATTTGAGAGCGAAAAATGTTGTGGTTGATGCCTTGAGCACGTAATGCTTGTATAGATCAAGGACGAATGAGTGAGTACTGAGTAAATGGGTGGCTATTACTTGCGTAGAATGCGAACATATTATAAATGCTATTAAATTTTGTAGTTGAATGCACCCTCTTTAGCTATGCCGATAATACCGAGGGTTGCAGTACTATTTTTTTTTTGCTAGAAAACCACCACTCAGCAGGATCCGAACTGATGACCACTGGGGAGAAAATCCAGGGCCTCGCCAGCGACCACATTGGTTGGAAATTAAATCTAACTAAATATGTCTGCGTTGGGGTTCGAACCCTTGACCTGTGGGTGGGTGGAACTCTTAACGAACCCAAGGTCACCCACCCACAGGTCGACCATGTGACCACTCACGCTGGACAGTTGCGCTACTAATTTGATGCGTAGATATATGCAGGTTCTATGATTCAAATTTTAGAACGATTTGTAGACAATTTTTCATAAATAAAATTCGCCAAATTCTTTATTTTTAAATCTTTTTTCCCTTGAATCTTAGATTGTTCGTGATGTTATTAAGTTTAAAATAGGTTGAAGTAATACCTCAATTGGCTTTGATATCGATTATAAAAATTAATTAGCTTTTAGAAGCAATAAAAATAAATTTCTGTTTTGTAAATAGTAGAAAACCCTATATTATCATGGTTTTATAAAATCCTCACTTATTATTGAATTGAGTAGAAACTCTCTGTATTATCAAATTTCGTAGAGAACAATCTGCACAATTGTGATATTTTACAATTTGTATCAAATCTAAAATAATGGGTGTGAATTTTTCACTGTATCTTAAATAGTACTAGTGTCTTTTTTTTAACTAAATTCAATAGAACAATAGAGTCAGTCAGTAAATCTCATAATAGCGTATGCTATTTTCTACTAAATTCGATGCAGAGGGTTTTTCTACTTATTTCAATAGCACATAGATTTTTTTTTTTTTACCAAAAACCATTACAAAGTAGGTCTTTTTTTGTTATTTACTCATTTTCTTTTCATTCTCTTTCCTCCCAAGGTGTATGGTTCAGATACTCTTAACTGAAGAAGTCACATAATTCACAGTTAGTATGTTGACACAATATTTAAGAACCTAGTAATTATAATACAATTTTGCAAATTTTTGTTTCAACAAATAAAACTAGATTACTACTTTCTTCTCTCAATGAAACATTTTGTTGGTTAGCTCCACATTCCGTGGCATTCACGCAAGTAATATGAGTGGCTGCCTTTTGTTGTCATGGCAGGGTTCTCCGTTAATTGTATCATTCATTCATGTCCTCTAAATCATTCAAATCATTGATGTCTCCCATCACCGACGATGCCACTCTAGTTTGGAGGTGAATTAAGCAGGTGTCCTGGCCAACTTCAATGCTTAGGTTCTATGATGCCCTAGTTCTTCTAGGTAGATGATGCACCGATGCTTCTAGATAGATTACGTATCATATCAGATATGTATCCGATAAGATTCTTGTTGGTTACTTTTTTATATATTCAATATATATTTAATTTAAAACAATAATAAGATGTGAGCCGGATGCTCTATAAATTTTTTTTAAATAATTTTAACATTACAATGCGCTAAATCTATACAACTTTCGTCTTTTAACTTATTTTAAGGTTCCTCTAACATTTTTTTATAATTAAATTATAAAATATCATAATAACATATATAAATATATAAATAATATTAGTTAGTTGTCATATTCACGACATATCTGACATTTTCAATTTTGTGTGTCCACGTATCTGTATCATATCATATCATGAGTCTGTTGGTTGTCGTAACTGGCCGTAATTCGTAGTTGTAATTGGTAAACTCTTTTACAATTGTAAATGAGTTACATGTATGTAAATTTTACGGTGTTTGGTTGGTAATATAAAATTGTAAAGTGGGAAAGTGTATTGTACTTTACAGTGTTTGGTTGTCGTAATGTATAAGTCGTAAGTGAAAAAGTTGACCACAAAATTAACTATTTGGTGATTTTAAAAGTTTTAATACTACAAATAAATATTAAAAAAGTTAAATATGAAAAAAATTTAATATTAATATAAAAAAATAATACAAATTTATATGACCACAAAATTAACTGTAACTGGGCTGTAAGTGAGTGGTAACTGGATTGTAAGTGAGTGTTAGTTGAATTACGTAAGTCTTTTACGAATTACGGTTCAAACAAACACCGTAGTTGTAACTGGATAGTAAGTGATTTACGAATTACGGAGTTTTGCGCGAAACAAACGGCCATATTGGAGACTCGTATTTGCATCCGTGCAAACTTTTCTGCGGTTGGCAAATGATTTGGTTTGTCTTGGAATGATAAGATCTACACATAGATCTATTATAAATTTGTCAAATTATTCTTGAAATTAACTAATTTGGCGAGTTGGGAAGGTGAAATCCACAGATCTGCATAGAATTCATCTGCCAATTCAATCCTAGCTACCAAGAAATATATGATTCGATCAAAAATCCAAAATTAATACTTCTATTAATTTTACTATTTATGTCTCAAACTTTTACAAATTCATTATTTCTTCTCTCACACAACAATTTACACTCAGTATAAGTGTTATTATAGTACAATGATAAAACTCTTTGAGTGACAAGAAATTGAAGTCTTTCTAATGAAAATAGTTAAATAGAAACCAACATAACTTTTTTCACTCAAAAATGTTGTCAATTTTTCAGTTTGAAATATTTTAGACATATTCAACAGAGCCAACTAATTATATGTGAATTATGCTTAATTCAGGAGAAAGATCATCTAGGTGATTAAGCCACAAAAATACTTATTAGATTATGGGGTTTGCATTCTCAAAGGTTCATGTCTAAATCTAAATTGCAGAGGAAAAAAAATCTACTTAATTTGCTTCATTTTCTAGCTAATAATCTATCGGAATGAGAAACACAACCCTACTCTCTCTCTCTCACACACACACACAGAGAGTAAAGCCATAACTTGGTTATAAAACTGAGATTTCTCGTAGAAACCCACGATATTGAATTTTTAAACACAGAATTGCCTCCAATGAGCTTGAGAGATTTTGTAGTGGAGTTTTATTAGACTCAATCTTCGGGACATTGTATCTTTTATATTTTTCAGTAGTTGGGTATCTTAAAATTTTGTAAGACTTGAGAATGTTATTTGTTGTACTGTTTTTGTTTTTCCTACAGACAGTGGATTTCACCGAAATTGTCTGGATGTTTATCTTTTACATTAATTTTCTTTTCAATTTGCATGTAAATTTTTTGTGTTCTTTCTCTGTGTACTCTGGATATTTATTTCAGTATTGGTCATTTTAGATAAAGTGGTTGATTATTGTCCACATATAGACATGTTACATTTCTTTTTTCTCAAGAATATATAGTTTAGATCAACATGTAATGTTACTTGTGTTGTATGTTTCAATAAGATCTTTATAATGAAACGTGATTCGCCCTCCCACCTTTTATTCAAAAAAAAAAAAACCATATAATGTAACTTCTCAAACATGATGGGTCACATGACTATATTTGCTTTCTCCTCTGACCAAGATATCAATTGTTTGCAACTATTACCTTAATAAAATTCAGATTAGTTTCTCTCGTATTTAAAATTTTTGACATGAAAAATATTGTGGCTGATGCTTTGAGCTGGACGAGCTTTATATATAAACTAAGGATGAGTTAGTGAGTGTGCAAAAGAAGCAAACGGTCGGTAAGTGGGGCAAACTTGTTTGGACGTAAAAGTCGTAAAAGACTGTAATTTGTAAATGACTTACAACTCAATTACAATTACGGTGTTTGTTTGTATCGTAATTCATAAAAGAGTTACGCAATTCAACTACCACTCACTTGCAACTCAATCACTCTCTTATATCCCACTTACAGTTAATTTTATGCTCATACAAATTTGTATTATTTTTTTATGTTAATATTTTTTTTTTTAATATTTAGCATTTTAGTATTTATTTACAATACAAAAAAATTTTAAATTTCCAAATAGTTAATTTTGTGGTTAATTTTTTCACTTACAACTTATACATTATAACAACCAAACATCGTAAAACACAATATATTTTCTCACTTACATTTATATTACCAATCAACTATTATAAAACTTACATGCATGTAATTCAATTATAACTGTAAAAAAATTTACTAATTATGACTTATGAATTATGATCAGTTACAATAACAAACAGACCCAATGCAAACTAAGGATGAGTTAGTGAGTGAGTAAAAGAAGCGAACGGACTGGTAAGTTGGATAAATTTGTAAATGCTATTAAATTTTTGTAGGCCCTCCATCATGGATTGCTGAGTACGTATGCTCGCTCCCGTGATTTAGAATTTTCAAAGTGATGATTCAATTCACGACAATTTTCACTGCCCATGTTTGGCTGTTGAAAAACAAACGAGGGAAACATGTGTGGGCTCCACAGCCTCCACTCGGTCATTTTTGATTGTTTTTTGAATTTTAGTTCCGAACTCTGACACAGCTACAGTGCTATAAAATGTTGAGTTGAAAGTGTGAGGCTCACCATTTTTTCTTCTCAGTTTTTATAACAAATAAATAGAATATAGTATTAGAAAATGACGTGGTGCTCAATATGTCAGAGCCAAAAAAATTAAATTTTCATTGACTTTCAAAGCAAAATTTCTTGTTGTAGAAAAAAAAGGTTATACAGAAGTCCAAAAATAGTGTGAATAGATACTTTATTGGAATAAGATGCAGTAATACTTTTGTTTGGTATATGTTCATTCAATTGTGAAAATATATATTTGTTTCACATATAATTTTTAAATACTAACAGTGATCAATTTTTGCTATTTGTTTTCAGAAATCTGTTGACACTAAAATTAGCAGACTTCAGACTGTACGGCCATTTTTACTGAAGGCCTGCTTGATTTGATGAAAGTGAGAGAAAAGATGTAAGTGAAAAATGAGAATGAGAAATGTGAAAGTGTAGGGAAAAATTGGGATTTGTGCAAGTTTCATTTCGGTGTTTAGTTATAATAATGTGAAAGTGTAAGTGAAAAAATATATTGTGTTTTTCGGTATATGATTTATAATGTAAAAGTAAAAGTGAGAAAGTTGACGACAAATTTGACTAAAAAAAATATAAAATTAAATATTAATTCTAAAATAACATTTTTAAGCTGTAAATGTACTGCAAATGAGATTTACATGACATCAAAAATTAATATATTAAATTACAATTTATTACAAGTAAGCTTTTTTTACCACAAATTAACTGTAGTACCTTGAAAATGAAAAATTGTAGTGTAAAAGAGATGTGTAGAAGGGAAAAAGAAAAAAGAAAAGAGTTTCCTCATTTTCTATTTGAGATCTCTTTCTATTTCTAGTTCAAAACAAACAAGAGAAGTGCAAAATGAATTTTCTCACTTCCCATTTCTCATCCACTTTTATGAATCCAAACAAGCCCTGAAATGAGAGGTTGCTCGTTCACATATCTTGATTTTATCTAATAATAATAAATCAATAATATACTAATATCGTATAACAGTTACCTAATTTGCCAACTGATTATTTATATAAGAAACTGATACTGGGCCTGTTTGGTTGACGGTGGAAGTGAGGAAGTAAGGAAGTGAGGAATTGGTAATAGTTCCCTTTGGAACTTGAGAATTGATTAGTAAGTTTTCCGGTATTTGGATGTTGTTAGGAAGTGTGATTTGGAAAATGTTATATCTTTTCCGGTGTTTGAATGGTATGTGAAAGTGAAAATGAAAAAGTTGACCACAAAGTTGACCGCAAAATAATATTAAAATAAAAATTAATGAAGAAAAATAAAAAATAGATTGTAATTAGAATGCAAGTGAGATTTACATGATCAAAAAATTAACTATTTTGTGCTACAACTTATTATAAATGAGATTTACATGACCACAAAATTAACTGTAGCACTTTGGAAGCGAGGAAATGGTTGTGTAAAAGAGAAAAGAGAGAAGGAAAAGGAGTTTTCTTATTTTCTTTTTCGGTGTTTGGATAGATAGGGAAGTAAGCAATTATACTTCCTCATTTCCTTACTTCCACCCACTTCCTTGCATCCAAACACCCCCTTTAAGATCAGTTTTCAAACTAGGAGTTATGATGACTTCGAAATTAGAGAGAAATGTAAATCAGCTGACACAGGAGGCAACTTCCTCCTATGTCGCACTCAAAAATCATATTTCCCGAATGAATTTTCAAGATCCGACCGTACATTATTATCTTCATATTCTAAGATATACACATATAAAAAATCAAGTGATTTGAAGTTCGTTTACTCATTGATCTAAACGTTCTATTTTGTTCTATTGTTAAAAAACCGTTAATGTTTGAACCCAAAAAAAATGTAGTAAACAAACTTCAAATCTGTAACGGTCCCAGTTCTCATAATTTTTCCATATACATAAACATTAAATTGATCCACAGATTATCATAATGATCTCCAAATTTCTTAAGATTTTCGGCAGCACTTCCTTTAAAAATACGAAGTTTACTCTGATACATAGATACATATGATTCCAAACATTTCTCATCGATCGTATATTCATATGCAATATCTCACGCAGTTATATCACATTTTCGGCTTGACATCGCCTACTTAAATTCTCACACGCTTATCATAGGAATACTACACAAGATAAAAAAATTTAAGGACTTACTTAAGGATAATATCCTTAATGTCACCATCTAACATAATCCAACCCAAGATAATACCCATTAAGAGTTCATACACGAATCTACATATATACATCATCTCCATGTACATGAATATAACCACATAATTAATTACAAGTCGTTATGGAAACTTGATAGGCCCACACAGTGAATGTTGTGCACCCTCTCAGTGCTCTACTCTTGCCTTTAGCTGTTATTTATCCCTGGCTAGCCCTGAAAACATGAAGCTATGGGGGGGTGAGCTCGACAGCTCAGTGAGTGGAGTCAATTTCATTCATAAAAATGAAACATAGCATTAACGATGTATAATATTCATGGTACTTGAAAATAAAATGAATGTGGTACATGAAGTATGCAATAATGCATCATTCTTTATCATTGTGTATTTGCTTCCAGCTATTATTGATAGATGCACATAGGACCGGTATACGGTGTCTCCACTACCACATACAATAACACATTAAAATATTCTGAGTGTCACACACTCACACAAACGTATACATCAAGTATAGCCATTTATTCACAATCACTTGTAAAATACAAATATAAGCATATCACCAATGCCATTCAATGTAAAAGTAATTCCCCCGTCTTCCACCTCCTACCGGCTCCCGCACGGCCCCTTCCTCCTTATATATATAATTCATGTAAAACATATATGTTTCCCCGTCTTCCCCCTCCTACCGGCTCCCGCACGGCCCCTTCCTCCATTAAACACAAATGCACCATGCACGGTTAAATTATAATATTCATCACAAGCAATTTAAAACTAACTTACACGTCATTTCATATATGGAATGATACTCTCAATGAGTACTTGCCCATTATCATGTATTCTTATGCAAAATTAGTATCCTTGTCTTAACCAAGCATAACACATATACATATATGTACAACATCAAATAACATACACTAATCACATTCATATCACCCAAAATGAATTCTATTCCGTAACATGCATGTCAATGCCATTGTAACTATATTTCAAAATACAAGCCACATATGATATTTGACAAAATGCTAAATCAACAAATTACTATTATATTTGCAATTTAATATAAAGCGGTCCAATTTATTTAAAAACCCCACTCACCTTCAAGTTGAGCATTCTACAAGGGTTTCGTACCGAGCACCGCCTCGTGTTTTCCTTTCCGAATAACCGCATCGGACACCGACATGCCAATCCCCCTATTTGATAGTAGCAAACAACATCACATATATAACTCTTGGATGAGCATCGAGTGGATTTCAACTACAAGGTTCTCGTAGAAGAGACTTATTTTCCAATTACTTATTACTAGCCTCTTACCCTGGAGAATATACCAATATTATTATCATGGCTATTACACGGTTTCTAACACAATTAAATGTTTCTAATTAATACTTTTCATGGAGTCCATTACCCAACCCCAAATCTTACTAGTAGAGCAATTATCACATAGCCATATTCTAATAAGATGTTCTTACTCACAATATTCATTCAATTAAAAAAAAAATTTTACCCAATAAGTTCTCACCTTCATTCGGAGAGTTCTTCGCAATTCTTTTAACTTCCACGTGATCCCAAACAATGATCCTCAGATTCACTTGCAAGATTATGTTTCTTTACAAGGTACTTTTGGACAAAAGAAACATGCAAGTTACCATCTTTAATTCTCAAGTAAAATGCAAATGTCTGAGGCCATGCTGCATCTCCTTTTGGTCAACTGAGGGAACTTCCTTCTGCATCCCTCATCTCAATCATCTTTTTATGTCTCAAAGCTATGAGTTATCCACACACTAAGAAGTGAAGAATGTAACCTATACCAATAAGATAAAGTGGAACCAGATTATTTAGACTTGTAAGAGCATTTCTTTTTGCAAAACAAAAAGCATGTTGAATGACAGTGCATTCTAGCATTACAGCACACACATGATTCATCGTGGCAGTGTAAATGAGTTTTATTTTAGATCATTAGTCTCGAATCTTGAGGGTTACTATACAGTCTTAAACCAAAAAAAAAAAAATAAGAAGTCATGTTCTGACATTAGTCTTGTGGTCCATATAAACACTCCCTATTTCAATTTGAAGGAAAATTGGAAACTCACCTCAGAATTTCAGATCTAGGGCTGAATTTCACCCCTCTCAAAATATAGATTTTTCATAGGGGAAGCCTCCATCTCCTCCTCCCTCGAACTCCCCTTGTTGGAAGTCGCCGCCGGCGGCCTGCGCGCCGTGGCCGGCCGCCTGCGCGCCGCGGCCGGCGCTGGCCGCGGGTCAGGTCGGGTTGGCCGCCTCCTTCCCTTCCTCTATTGTTCTTCCATGGCTCCTCTCTTGAGAGAAAAATAGGGGTGGGAAGTGGAGATGAAATCTAGGGTTTCAGCCATGGAGAGGTTGAAGAGAAAGGGGAGATGAAAGTTTGGGCTGAGAATTAGTGAATTCAGTCCCTTCCTATTTACAAATTTGCCACACTCCATCTCTTGCCAAGTGTCCTTGTACAAATCAAGGGCATCCTAGCCCTTCATCCATGGCTCACATGCTCACCTACCCCCTCCACTAATTAGTATTTTTTTTTTTTTAAACTAACGGGGTATGGTTGGTGGGGTATGTATACATATCATGTATAAATATTTGCAAGTATTTGGATATGTGACTCATTGTGAATACATAATTATCCCTTACATAAAATATTGCCATAATTTCATCACACATACTTGTGATAATTTATTAATACAAATTTCTCACTAAATCATCAGAGAGAAATAATAACTAATTATATAGACATACGAATTAAACTTTGTATTGACACAGTAATTCATGATTAAAATACGCCAAACACTATAATTATCAGTCCCAATTCTCCGGTATTAACTCATGGCTAAGAATTAAAATATTCTTTAGGAAAGAAATAAATATTAAAAAATTCCGGGATGTTACATTCTACCCTCCTTAAGAAAGTTTCGTCCTCGAAACTTATAGCAGTAGGAATAAGATAGGGTCAAATATTTGTAATTCCTCTTCCGATTCCATGTAGCTTTTACAACTTCATACTTAACTTAAAATTTGCACAGGTTTCTAACTGTGGATTACATCCCTTTTAATTTCAATCAACACTTGATTTTATGAACATTGGCAGTTCAAAACTTTCGGGTTTTGTAAGGAGTAAAAAAAATCTATGATGAATTAGAACAAGGTTTCAATCTTTTTCACACGAATGTTGCTGACCGCCTACATGCTTGATATAAAAATTGTACTTCATAATCAATGATAGTTCCTTAAAATAATTTCCCACTTTATTTAAGGTCAAATCCCTTCTTAATATCAATTTTGACCTCGGAGCTTTGAAACTTTGAATGCTTTTCTGGCGGTGGAGTCAGTCGGTAATAATAGATCCAATTTAAACTCAAATATTCGATTGGTCTAAAGTGTTATGGATTCAAACTACTTTTCGTATCACAACTTTATCGGATATGCCTTAACAACCGCTGAAGTTTCTAGCGGACTCCCATATTAAATCCTGTGTCATGAGAAATGGTTTACATTTTTATTACTTTACTTGTAGGCTAGAACTTGCATCAGTTCCTCTACAAAATATATATGTCATGATTTAACAAAAATAGATGACAAAATTCGAAAACTCAGTGGCTTAAATTTACTAAACTGTTTATCATTTAATACTTTATTGACGGGACGAAGTTAATTCAATCAAAGAAAGCTAAAGTCATGTCCTTCCATCGACTTAGTCATGTACGTGATGAGTACACTAATATCTGATCATCCTCTTTTTCTGAATTAGTTTCCCACCACAATTTACCAATTACAGGTAAGTTAACAATCCTTCTTTTACAGATGACACAGAGTGTTTTAATATTGCAGTAGCTGTAACACTTTACTTTATGCTCGTTGTTTCCTAAAATAACAAGAATTCTCTCAAAGTCATGATAAATCCCAATTCTAACATAAATGTATATTACCAAGGTTTCATTATACAGAGCAATACCTCTGGTGGTAAAGTTAATCAATATTCAACAGCTTCAAGTTGATTTGTTGTATCGAATAATTAAAGGCATCAGAAATCCAATTTAGCTTTTCATTGCGACTCGAGTTGTCACAAGAATGTTTTGAGAATTGCCCGAGTCATTATTTCATATCATTCTTATCTGTCATGAGAAATTTTCATTCTTTACAATTATTTAATTTCCTTCAAGAATTTCCCGAACTACTATGGTTTTTGAGACCTCAACTATATAAGGATTATTTCATGCTTTCCATTATAATTTATCGTATTAGCATCTTTTCTACATTACGAAGCCATCCCTCTTTTGCTTGCAAGAGGTGAGAAGTTGACCCAGAATTATCTCTTAGCTTTAAATTTAACTTCATTATCAATCAACAGCATAGGTTTTATACCCTATCATAAGCTCGAAGAATAAGTTATAATCACTGATATTATTATCCACATTTAGAGGTCATAATGTATCAAATTTTTAATTTCTCAAATTTCGAAAGAATTGCACTGTGTAAATAATAACTACCCATGTCACAGGTACATCCATACATAAAATTTACAATAAGTTACAATTATTGTTCTTATGAATGTTGTTACTTGATCTGGTTTCATCTAGTGAACTCAAACACTATTTCATTATCTGACATGATGTAACTTAGTGTAATATCAATGACAGTTGCAACTTGCGGTGAGCATCTGACTTAAATCTGTATACAATAATTGGTTGAGACATAAGATAAGGATTTGTATAATGTCACCCACATAAGATTGTCTCATAACATAATTTGCTTCTCAATTTCACATACAATGATCCTGCCACTATACATACAAAACAAATGACATTCATACCATCAGTCCCTCAGCGTACTGGTGGACTCACAATTGTATACACAAGTATGCATTGACCATCTTATTAAACACTAGGGTACTTATGATTCTGTTTCTAGATTCATCAAAATATCATCCTCTCTTCATTTCATATTCATACAGTATAAATTATCCCTATATAAAGATGTTCTTCAAAGAGAATAGGAATTCATAATCCTTTCAGTATGACATATCCCTATTATTCTTGTATTTCAGACTTTGGTTATCCCACAATCCAGATTCTTAATAAGGTTCTTCTGTTCCGATTTATCTTGATTTGCCTGATATTTCAATTACTTCCATATTCCAGTGTCCCATATCACTGGCAGCTCATACTGAGGGCCCGCACCCCCAATAGAACGCATTCGAATCAAGACACGCGGGTATGCCCTCATTCGAACGTATGAAAATAATCAATATCCTGCACTTCGAGATCAATCATACACGTCAAAACCGACTACCCCCCCTTGGAAATTCTTATATACTGTCATGCTTATCAATCAAACAATGCACACATAAATACATATTAGTCCTATGGATCAATCCCGATACATAAATAACAATTTTTAGCTCACATTCCTATGCCTACACTTTCTAGGCCCTATATCTCTGCCTTACTCCTCATTTCTAAACCTTAGCTCTGATACCAACTGTAACGGTCCCAGTTCTCATAATTTTTCCATATACATAAACATTAAATTGATCCACAGATTATCATAATGATCTCCAAATTTCTTAAGATTTTCGGCAGCACTTCCTTTAAAAATACGAAGTTTACTCTGATACATAGATACATATGATTCCAAACATTTCTCATCGATCGTATATTCATATGCAATATCTCACGCAGTTATATCACATTTTCGGCTTGACATCGCCTACTTAAATTCTCACACGCTTATCATAGGAATACTACACAAGATAAAAAATTTAAGGACTTACTTAAGGATAATATCCTTAATGTCACCATCTAACATAATCCAACCCAAGATAATACCCATTAAGAGTTCATACACGAATCTACATATATACATCATCTCCATGTACATGAATATAACCACATAATTAATTACAAGTCGTTATGGAAACTTGATAGGCCCACACAGTGAATGTTGTGCACCCTCTCAGTGCTCTACTCTTGCCTTTAGCTGTTATTTATCCCTGGCTAGCCCTGAAAACATGAAGCTATGGGGGGGTGAGCTCGACAGCTCAGTGAGTGGAGTCAATTTCATTCATAAAAATGAAACATAGCATTAACGATGTATAATATTCATGGTACTTGAAAATAAAATGAATGTGGTACATGAAGTATGCAATAATGCATCATTCTTTATCATTGTGTATTTGCTTCCAGCTATTATTGATAGATGCACATAGGACCGGTATACGGTGTCTCCACTATCACATACAATAACACATTAAAATATTCTGAGTGTCACACACTCACACAAACGTATACATCAAGTATAGCCATTTATTCACAATCACTTGTAAAATACAAATATAAGCATATCACCAATGCCATTCAATGTAAAAGTAATTCCCCCGTCTTCCACCTCCTACCGGCTCCCGCACGGCCCCTTCCTCCTTATATATATAATTCATGTAAAACATATATGTTTCCCCGTCTTCCCCCCCTCCTACCGGCTCCCGCACGGCCCCTTCCTCCATTAAACACAAATGCACCATGCACGGTTAAATTATAATATTCATCACAAGCAATTTAAAACTAACTTACACGTCATTTCATATATGGAATGATACTCTCAATGAGTACTTGCCCATTATCATGTATTCTTATGCAAAATTAGTATCCTTGTCTTAACCAAGCATAACACATATACATATATGTACAACATCAAATAACATACACTAATCACATTCATATCACCCAAAATGAATTCTATTCCGTAACATGCATGTCAATGCCATTGTAAACTATATTTCAAAATACAAGCCACATATGATATTTGACAAAATGCTAAATCAACAAATTACTATTATATTTGCAATTTAATATAAAGCGGTCCAATTTATTTAAAAACCCCACTCACCTTCAAGTTGAGCATTCTACAAGGGTTTCGTACCGAGCACCGCCTCGTGTTTTCCTTTCCGAATAACCGCATCGGACACCGACATGCCAATCCCCCTATTTGATAGTAGCAAACAACATCACATATATAACTCTTGGATGAGCATCGAGTGGATTTCAACTACAAGGTTCTCGTAGAAGAGACTTATTTTCCAATTACTTATTACTAGCCTCTTACCCTGGAGAATATACCAATATTATTATCATGGCTATTACACGGTTTCTAACACAATTAAATGTTTCTAATTAATACTTTTCATGGAGTCCATTACCCAACCCCAAATCTTACTAGTAGAGCAATTATCACATAGCCATATTCTAATAAGATGTTCTTACTCACAATATTCATTCAATTAAAAAAAAATTTTACCCAATAAGTTCTCACCTTCATTCGGAGAGTTCTTCGCAATTCTTTTAACTTCCACGTGATCCCAAACAATGATCCTCAGATTCACTTGCAAGATTATGTTTCTTTACAAGGTACTTTTGGACAAAAGAAACATGCAAGTTACCATCTTTAATTCTCAAGTAAAATGCAAATGTCTGAGACCATGCTGCATCTCCTTTTTGGTCAACTGAGGGAACTTCCTTCTGCATCCCTCATCTCAATCATCTTTTTATGTCTCAAAGCTATGAGTTATCCACATACTAAGAAGTGAAGAATGTAACCTATACCAATAAGATAAAGTGGAACCAGATTATTTAGACTTGTAAGAGCATTTCTTTTTGCAAAACAAAAAGCATGTTGAATGACAGTGCATTCTAGCATTACAGCACACACATGATTCATCGTGGCAGTGTAAATGAGTTTTATTTTAGATCATTAGTCTCGAATCTTGAGGGTTACTATACAGTCTTAAACCAAAAAAAAAAATAAGAAGTCATGTTCTGACATTAGTCTTGTGGTCCATATAAACACTCCCTATTTCAATTTGAAGGAAAATTGGAAACTCACCTCAGAATTTCAGATCTAGGGCTGAATTTCACCCCTCTCAAAATATAGATTTTTCATAGGGGAAGCCTCCATCTCCTCCTCCCTCGAACTCCCCTTGTTGGAAGTCGCCGCCGGCGGCCTGCGCGCCGTGGCCGGCCGCCTGCGCGCCGCGGCCGGCGCTGGCCGCGGGTCAGGTCGGGTTGGCCGCCTCCTTCCCTTCCTCTATTGTTCTTCCATGGCTCCTCTCTTGAGAGAAAAATAGGGGTGGGAAGTGGAGATGAAATCTAGGGTTTCAGCCATGGAGAGGTTGAAGAGAAAGGGAGATGAAAGTTTGGGCTGAGAATTAGTGAATTCAGTCCCTTCCTATTTACAAGTTTGCCACACTCCATCTCTTGCCAAGTGTCCTTGTACAAATCAAGGGCATCCTAGCCCTTCATCCATGGCTCACATGCTCACCTACCCCCTCCACTAATTAGTATTTTTTTTTTTTTTTTTTTTTTAAACTAACGGGGTATGGTTGGTGGGGGTATGTATACATATCATGTATAAATATTTGCAAGTATTTGGATATGTGACTCATTGTGAATACATAATTATCCCTTACATAAAATATTGCCATAATTTCATCACACATACTTGTGATAATTTATTAATACAAATTTCTCACTAAATCATCAGAGAGAAATAATAACTAATTATATAGACATACGAATTAAACTTTGTATTGACACAGTAATTCATGATTAAAATACGCCAAACACTATAATTATCAGTCCCAATTCTCCGGTATTAGCTCATGGCTAAGAATTAAAATATTCTTTAGGAAAAGAAATAAATATTAAAAAATTCCGGGATGTTACAAAATCACTTGATTTTTTATATGTATATATCATAGAATATGAAGATGATAATATGCGGTCGGATCTTGAAAATTCATTCGGAAATATGATTTTTGAGTGCGACATAGGAGGAGTTGCCTCCTGTGTCAGCTGATTTACATTTCTCTCATTAGAGAGAAATGTAAATCAGCTGACACAGGAGGCAACTTCCTCCTATGTCGCACTCAAAAATCATATTTCCCGAATGAATTTTCAAGATCCGACCGTACATTATTATCTTCATATTCTAAGATATACACATATAAAAATCAAGTGATTTGAAGTTCGTTTACTCATTGATCTAAACGTTCTATTTTGTTCTATTGTTAAAAAACCGTTAATGTTTGAACCCAAAAAAAATGTAGTAAACAAACTTCAAATCACTTGATTTTTTATATGTATATATCATAGAATATGAAGATGATAATATGCGGTCGGATCTTGAAAATTCATTCGGGAAATATGATTTTTGAGTGCGACATAGGAGGAGTTGCCTCCTGTGTCAGCTGATTTACATTTCTCTCATTAGAGAGAAATGTAAATCAGCTGACACAGGAGGCAACTTCCTCCTATGTCGCACTCAAAAATCATATTTCCCGAATGAATTTTCAAGATCCGACCGTACATTATTATCTTCATATTCTAAGATATACACATATAAAAAATCAAGTGATTTGAAGTTCGTTTACTTATTGATCTAAACGTTCTATTTTGTTCTATTGTTAAAAAACCGTTAATGTTTGAACCCAAAAAAATGTAGTAAACAAACTTCAAATCACTTGATTTTTTATATGTATATATCATAGAATATGAAGATGATAATATGCGGTCGGATCTTGAAAATTCATTCGGGAAATATGATTTTTGAGTGCGACATAGGAGGAGTTGCCTCCTGTGTCAGCTGATTTACATTTCTCTCATTAGAGAGAAATGTAAATCAGCTGACACAGGAGGCAACTTCCTCCTATGTCGCACTCAAAAATCATATTTCCCGAATGAATTTTCAAGATCCGACCGTACATTATTATCTTCATATTCTAAGATATACACATATAAAAAATCAAGTGATTTGAAGTTCGTTTACTCATTGATCTAAACGTTCTATTTTGTTCTATTGTTAAAAAACCGTTAATGTTTGAACCAAAAAAAATGTAGTAAACAAACTTCAAATCACTTGATTTTTTATATGTATATATCATAGAATATGAAGATGATAATATGCGGTCGGATCTTGAAAATTCATTCGGGAAATATGATTTTTGAGTGCGACATAGGAGGAGTTGCCTCCTGTGTCAGCTGATTTACATTTCTCTCTCGAAATTAAAGGAGATATCAAATTATTTGAAAGCTTCTTAGCCAAAAGTTATTATGAAATACACTTTATCTCAACCGTAAAAATTAGTTTTATTTGGTATATAAATTTTTTTGGCTAGAATCAAAATAAATACATTAGTGAATCCTGTGTACTATATACCACAGGCATCAGCAATTGGTATATTAACTAATCTGACTATCTTGTGATATCTTTAACGCAGGTTACTAAAGAAGTACCATATGTACTATCAAATTATTATGTGAATATCATTTTTGAATTCTTTTACTACTAACATTGAGAATTGAATTCAAGACTACTTGCCTATGTTTGCCTACAAGCATGAAAGTTACTTTTGAACTGTAGTTTTTTATAATTTTTTTTTTTTACTTTATAAAATATCAATCAATAGTTTGTTTCTCTCTCATTTACAACCAAAGAAGGAGCCCCCACCCCCTCCACAAAGAGGAAAAAAAAAAAAAAATCCTCTCATATTAAGATTTCCAAAAGAATAAAAAACCTATAACTTAAATACCTTTCGGAGTAGTTTCCAAAATGGTTGAGAAATTTACTCCTAAAAATTCTCTACGCCTATAATTCCTCCACGGTTTTCGAAAAGAAATAGAGGACAAAAGACGTTTCGATTAGTTTTCCAACACAAAATCAAAATACGCTATAATAAAAATGATCTCATAACCAAAATTTGCTTCTAAAAATTCTTCATCTAATATTATCATTGTTAGTCATATTTTGTTTTAGTTTGATGTTGATAACTCATTAAGTTATTTTTATACTAGCAACTCATATTCTAGTTTTTTTATTTTTTATTTTTTTGTGTTTTGACCTAGGTCAAAGCACTGTACAGAGATTGAATGGAATAAAACTTATATTACTATATCAATCAAGGAGGTGGTTGCACTATTCTACTTAAAACATTCAAATTATTTAATTATCAAGAATTCTCAGAGTGGCGCTAAAGAAAAGATTCAATCAACACAAAATCATTTGAAGCAAAAGAATTGAGCCGAAGAATTGCAAAATCTACTTTAGAATACCATGTAAGGTAAGAAGAATTATGACGAGAAAGTCAATTGGCACTGGCTCGCATTTTCACATTTGCATTTTCATATCGCTTTGATTTCAAGTGTGTTTTACTCAAACTCTTATCAAATTGCCAAAAAACTCTCAAATTGTCTTCAGAATATCATTTTGGGGCTTTATACTTTGATTTTATATTTATAAGTATTTTTACAATTTTTTCATAATTTTCTGAGACATTTAAATCAAGTTTTCGAGTTAGGCAATTATTCGGATCGACTGTCAGAATGCAGCGGTCGACCAGAATACAATTGTGTTTTCAAATTCTGAAGCGGCGCGAAAAATTGCACTAGGTCGTGTCTACCGCCAAGTCGATGATTCACCAGCTATTTGATAGAAAAATTACGCTAGGTCGTGTCTATCGCCGGTTGGGTCGCGGATCGACCGCCGGGTCGGTGCCTCGTTTGCCAATACATTATTTGCGCTAGGTCGGGTCGACCGCCGAGTCGGTGATTCGTCTGCCCAGCGCAAAATTTGCACTTGGCCCAATCGACCGCCGGGATGAATCTTCGTTTGCCGCTTGTTAGTTTGGGGACCCCAACTCTCGGCCACGAGTCAGTTTGACCACCAGGTCAATCGATCGTCAGTCAGATTTGTTTTTCTCGCTGGTTCGACCATCGAGTTAATTGTGGGTTTTAATTTTTTAAAATTATGCCGGAACTTTTCTGATTTCTTTTTAATATTTTATTCAAATGCAAAGTATTTTTTCTAGAACGACACATTTCATGTGCCTGTTAGAAAATCACTGTTCATCATTGGATTGATCGCCAGAACGATCATACGTCTGCTGGTCACGGCGCATGCGACACAGTTAACTATTGAGCGATCAATCCGATCGACCCTCTAGTTTCAGCGGTCGACCCGATTGGTACAACTTTTTATTTTGAGAGGATTTAACGCAAAATTTTGGGGAGAACTTCTTCTCACCACTCTTCTCTACTCCTCTCTACAAATACCAGTTTTCAACACTCTTTCAATAACTTTTGACAAATACTTGAGGAAATTTTCTAGAGCTTTTCATTCAAAGTTTTTCATAGCAAATTTTAACTCTTTCAAGCTTATTCTTTAAATTCTTCAAGAGTGATTCGAAGTGTTCTTTATTGTTGTTATTGACACTTGTATTTCAACTTCTATTCTTTGATCTCAATCTCTACAAACGTTTAACTTAGATTCTAGATTCAAGTTTTTATTTTTCATCTTTCAAAACATCTAGATCTAAAAGTGTCAAGCTTTACTTGTTTTGATTCTTTTTGCTAGTAGAGCCTAAAATTATAATTTTTTCCTCATTGGTATTAGAGCCATATTGGTTCTCATTTTGTAAAGAGAACAAATTTTTTTATTGTGGTTATTTGTTGATGAGAAAATTCAATCACTTGAAAAATGGGTTGGTGAAGATCTACACGTTTACTCGGAAAGAAAGTGATTTGTAAGATCTAAACTTCTATCAGGAAAGAAAGTCGGTTGTAAAAGATCTAAGCTTTTACCTGAAAAGTAAGTTACCAATAAAGATTGGTTGAAATCTTAGAGAACTTCTAGGTCATGGATCAGACCGGTTGATGGTCGAATCACTATAAATTGCGTGTCGGCTACAATTTTTCTCTCTCTCTCTTATTCCTTTTCTCTCTTTTTGTCTTCTCTTTATTTGTTAATTGCTATTGATTTATAATTGCAATACTGTGTTTATAGTTGTTTTGTGCATTCAATCAAATTGGGTATTAATTTGTTGTATGTAGTTTTAAACTCTATTTATCCCCCTCTAGGGTTGCCTTTTTTTAACTTTCAATCATGACTTTTTCTTTTTTAAAAAACTAGTATACTATAAACCCTCTAATACTGATTAAGAGTTTAAAAAAAAATAGAAAATATTGAATTGTGAAATTCTTCTATTAGCCATCTTAAAAAAAAATCCCAAAAGCTTTTGGGGAAAGGAAAAAAAACACCACGTACATGATTTTGAAGGAGAAAAATAGATATTCTATTATTTTTGAAAATTGTTTTTCAATTTATTGTTTTTAGTGTTTCTACATGAGAACATTTTATATATAGAATTTTTTGCTGCAGATTAAGTCCCTTCGTAAGAAAAGAATAAAGTGTTTTTTTGTCTCATCTTCTGAAGATTAATCTTCATGCAATTAAGTCATCTTTGATAGCATAAGACTTCTAAGTATTTTTACATCTTTCAAATATTTTTTTGTGAATGCTTTTCACCTGGATCTTGACTTGAGCGATCTGGGTGAAATCAACACATGATCTGGGCTTTAGCGATCAAGTTGCACCATTACGGTTGCCTACGTACCCCTTGCTCAGGAGATCAAGCCTCACGCAGTTCATCCAAATGAGCTCCACCTAACTCAAGCAACTGGAAGGATTCAGAGAAAGTTTTTGCAATGATTAAACTTGACTCTAGGAACAACTTTCGTAAGCATATCTACGGGATTGTCTTTGGTGTGAATCTTTTTCACATCATTATCTTTATTTTCAAGAACATCCCGCACAAAGTGGTACTTGACATCAATATGCTTCATCCTCACATAATGGACTTGGTTAATAGCACTCATGCTATCACAATGGACCATCAAGAAGTCTTGTTCGATCTCCAAGTCATCCATTAAGCCCTGAAGCCAAATTGTCTCCTTCACAGCCTCTGTTAGAGCCATGTACTCAGCTTCTGTCGTCGACAAAGTCACAATGGGCTATAATGTACAACGCCAACTCACCGGTGCCTGCGACAAAGTAAACATGTACCCTGTAGTAGATCGGCACTTGTCAAGATCCCCAGCATAATCAGAGTCAACATAACCTGTGCACTCCTGCTTATCAGCAACATCCTTCCCAAAAACTAACCCAACATCTATGGTACCTTTGATATACCGCAGAATCCATCTCATAGCCTCCTAATGACCCCTACCAGAATCATGCATGTATCTTGATATCATGCTCACGGCCTGTGACAAATCTAACCTCATGCACACTATAGCATACATAAGACTACCACTGCACTGGCGTATGAAATGTGAGACATATAATCACGATCATCTATAGTCTTAGACATCGAAGCTGAAAGCTTGAAGTGAGGAGCCAACGGACTACTCACAGACTTAGCTTCATCACTAATTAGAAAATTCTGAAGCACTTTCTGCAGGTAAGCTTTGTGAGTCAGACGCACTCTCCCCTTCACTCTGTCTCTTTTAATTTTCATACCCAGTAGCCTTTTAGCTTCTCCCAGATCTTTCATTTCGAACTCAGAAGATAATTATACTTTAAACTTATCTATCGATGATTTGTTCTTAGAAGCTATTCACATATCATTTACGTACAAGAGTAGATAGATATCCTTACCACTCGATAGCTTGCGAAAATAAAAACATGGGTCGAATAGGTTGATGGTGTATCCATGATCCATTAAAAACTTGTCGAAGCGCATGTACCACTGTCTAGATGACTGCTTCAGTTCATATAGAGACTTCTCAAGTTTACACACTAACTTCTCCTTCGCTGCAGCTTTAAACCCCAACGGTTATATCATGTAGATCTCCTCCTCAAGATCGCCATACAAGAAGGCGGTCTTCAATCGAGCTGATCCAGCTCATAATCATATTGTGCTACAAATGCCAACAGTATACGAATGGAGGAGTGCTTCACAACGGGCGAAAATACCTTATTGTAATTTATACTCTCGCTTTGTGCATAGACTTTGGCTACCAACCTGGCCTTGTAGCAAATAGTACCATCTCGAGATCCTTCCTTTCTCGCATAAACCTATTTGCATTCAATGACCATCTTCCCTTTGGGCAACTCAGTAAGTTTCCAAGTGTCATTGACATGAAGAGACTCAATCTAATTCACCTTAGTATTCCTCCATAACTCAGACTCAGAGCTTAACTCTTTAGACGGAACATTATCTTCAACCACTACTAGAATGTCTGTCGAATTGCGTTGAAAATTTGCATCGCATATGGCAAAATTTAAATTTTTACGTCGTAAACGTTCGACGCAAAAACCCTCGAAGAAACTGTTGCATCGAAAATTCGACGCAAACATGAAATATTGCGTCGAATTTTCTATGCAACATTTATTTTCCCGATTTCTTTGATTTCTGTAAATTTTATCTGTTGCGTCAAAATTTTGTCGCAATAATTTATTTTTGCATCAAATATTTGATGCAAAATTTAAAAAATAAATTTTAAAAATTAAAATTTGCTCCAAATAAGTAATTCGATGGAATATGTTAATTCCAGAACTGCACGAATTTGAAATTTTTTAATTTAAAAATACGCTGATGTCCTATAATTAACGGCCTCCACTGGACGTGTATAGGCCACCACCATATCTGAAAACTGTGCCAGCTTTCTATATTCCCCATGGGTTTGTGTGCTGTAATAGAATCCTGAACCTGACCCTCTGGCTCCTGATCCTTAATCACATCCTCTATATTCTCCACTTTTTGTACATGATGCTCATACTGTGTCACAACAGACGACAACCTAAATGATACAGAACTATCTGGAGATGGTAGAGATGCATCACGCTCCACCCGCTGTGATATCTCACTAGTCTGGCCACTCTCCACCTGCTGAGAGCTCAGAGTCTTCACTATAGAAGACTCATCAAAAGTGACATCTCTGCTCAGAATAATCTTCCGGTCTTTAGAATCTCAGAGTTTGAATCCTTTCACTCCTCTCTTGAATCTTAAGAAGATGACATTTCTTGCTCGTGGCTCTAATTTCCCATCACTCACATGATAATAAGCTGGACATCCAAATGCACGGAGCATATCATAATCTGAAGCAGTTTTGCCGATCACATCTCCATCAGAGTCGTTCCTCCTATCGCAGACGATGACAACCTGTTGATGAGACAATACATCTGCAAAAAATGTCTTGCTCAACCCATTATTGGACAACAAACATTATATCTTCTCCAGCAAAGTACAGATAAATCTTTCTGGCATCCCCTTCTGTTGCTGAGTTTCTCTCACTGTGAAAGTCTTTCGATGGCTTCATCATGACAACTGCAGAAACGGATAACTCTTGTACTTTCCTCTATTATCAGACCTGATATCTTGATCTTTCTACTTGCCTGTAACTCTATTATCCTTCTCCATTCCAAAAAAATATCTAAGACTTCGCTCTTTTGTGACATAGTGTACACCCAATTCCGCTTAAAGTAATCATCAATAAATGAGACAAAAAAATGTTTCCCTCCAAGAGATGCATTCTTTGTGGGACCCCAAATATCTATATGCACATAATCAAGAATTCCTTTGGTACGGTGAATTGTGGTGCCAAATTTCACCTTGTTTTTTTGCTCAATACACAGTGCTCACAGAAATCCATCTTGCAGATTTTTGCACCCTTCAATAAGCCCTACTTAGCCAATGCTTGCATAGGTTTTTTTTTTCCTGCATGTCCTAGTCTCATGTGCCACATAGCATCTTCATCAGAATTAACAGCGGCTGCCAAAGCACCTATAACTGTACTACCCTTTAAGTAATAAAGTTTCTGTCTCTGAGACTATTCATTATAACCATGGACCCCTACGTGACCTTGAGAACACCATTCTCCAATATTACCTTTAGTCCCTTTGACTCCATAGATCCAACGGAGATGATTTTCTTCTTCATCGTAGGAACATATCTCACTTCTGTCAAGTCTCTTATCACGCCATCAAACATCTTGATGTGGACGGTACGGTACCTATCCTATTCATTTGACATGCTCCATCATCTCCCATGATCACCACACCGCTATTCAGCTTCTCAAAGCAAGAAAACTATTCTCTTCTGGGACATATGTGATAGGTTGCACCCATATCCAATAACCACTCTGACGCATCTGAGTAGCACATTGACGGTGTAATAGAGAACGAGAATGCAGCAGAATTAAAATCATTCCCATCTGACTTGGTGACATTCACCTCTGATGGTTTCACTGACTTCTCCTTCAACTTGTTCTTCTGCTTGAGCTCCAGGCAATCTTTCTTCTAATGTTCGGTCAGTCTGCAGAATGCACACTGATCTCGAGTTAAACTTCTGTTGCCATATCATGACTTCAATTTCAATCTACCATGAGTTCCTCCTCCTTGGTTTAAACTCCTCCCTTTCACAATCAATACCTCCGCTGGTGTGATATTAAAGTTCTCTTCATCCTTTCATCTCAACTTGAGATTTACAAGGGCGATAATAACTTCCGAGTAGCTTAGTGATGTTCTTCTGTTTATCAAGGTGAGAACAAAGGTCTTATAATCCTCATCGGGCAGAGAACTCAACAATATTAAGGCTTTATCCTCATCATGGATTACAATATCTACATTCTCTAAATCTGCGAGAAGCTTAGTGTAGTTATTGATGTGATCACTAATTGAAATCCCTCTCTTTAATTAAAAACGATACACTCTCCTTTACAAGTACAAGCGGTTCTCAATAATTTTCATCAAGTACTTTCCTACGAGAGTCGATAATGCCTCGATCCCGAGGGTACGGAGATGTTACTGCGACGTATATACACAGGGCAGAAATACCCTCACATATATACGCTAAGCATCAATACATGCAATAATCAGAGTGTGAAAGTATGCAGTGCATTATACATTCTGTCATAAGAGTATAATTATAATGTTATCACAAGATGTGACATAATATTACAAGGATATTGTTGTTGGCCCGGAGGCCTTCCTCTCTAGTTTTGATGATGATTAACTCATGTAGTTATGTTTACTAATATTCTTGTATTTTAGTCTCAGATCATTAATCAAGATATTAGTTGGTGATTGCTTCAAAAGAGGAGTTTGGAAGCCTTCACTTGGTGATTCCAGGGCCCGAGCATCAAGATCATACATAGCCTTGCTCGTTGGATCACGGTGTTTTGGACCGAGTCGACTTGAAGATGAAGATCATCAAGAAGACTTAGGTATCCATAGTTTAGTGTGTTTAGATCCATTTGTAAAGCTTAGTATAGTTGATATGCTCAAGTGCACAACACACACAAGTTTTATGTTTGGATATGGTTTTTCGGTTTTTAGTTTAACCGATATTTGGTTTCATGAATAGTTGATCAAAACAAGTTTAATTAGTTTATGTATAGTTGTTTCTTTCTATACATGCATGCTTCATATCTTAGACAAACTTATTTTGACTTTCCTATTCATGTATTGAAAAATTCAAGTTTGATAAAATACAGTTTTGGTTTTGGTAAAAATGATAAGACACAAAAATAGTTCAAATTGCTTGATATTTGAGTTAAAATATTTATCACATGTTTATATATCAATGTAATATGATAAAACTATTTTTGGGGATTTTTACAAGACTTAAAAGAATTTTTAAAAAAATTTGTAACATGTGTTTCTGTCCCAGAACAGTGGCTGACAGGCCAGGACGGCCGACCGCACGGGTCGACCGCACCAAAGGCCGGTCGACCCTTGCGGTCGACCGACGTGCACAGGCTTGTGCACGTTTGGCAGACACAGGGACGGTTGGCCGGGCGGCCGACCGGAACAGAGAGTCTGCTCTCTGTATCTGGGCGGTCGGCCGTGCGGTCGATCGGGTTGCCCCAACGGTCACATTTCTGACCGTTGGCGGTCGGCCGGCCGGCCGACCGCTAGGCCTGTCAGGCTGCCAGATCAGCCTAACGGCTAGTTTTGTTTTGGGGCTATAAATACCCCATTGCTTGGTGTTTTTAACTAAGTTTTGATGAGCTAAAATTTCTCTCTATTCTTGGTGTTTAAAAGAAGTTTTCAAAAGAGTTTAAGTGCCAAAAAGATCTATCTTTATATTGTTTTAGGTTTTTGAAAAAATCAAAGAAAAGAGAATTTTGGGAGATTTGTCTTGGCTTTCATTTTCTATCTTTTACAAGAGTTTTCTCAAGTATTTTTCTTTGAGTTTTTGTTTTCCAAACACCTAGTTTTCCACACTTGAGCTATCTTCTATTCCTATTCTATTAGGATCATTTGTTTGTGGGAAAAAGGAAAGAGGTTTGTGGTTGAGACATACCACTTGTTGTAAACCCTTGATTTCTTGTGTTGCTCCCTCTTTGGTAGAGGTTGAGGTTGTTGTATTGGGTTGGTGTTTGCTCCCTCTTTGGTAGAGGTTGAGGCTTGTGGTTTGCTCCCTCTAGTTAGAGGTGGAGTTTGGTTGTAACCCTCTTCGGTAGAGGTGTTGGTTGTTGTTTGGCTACGGGCCTACCCCTCGGTTGTGAGGCGGTGTTTGAGAGAGGAGTTCGGTACTCCCTTGTTGTAACAAATCCTCCTCGGTGGAGGTTCCCTCGGTGGGAGATAGTGGATTGGAAATCCTTCACGGTGGTGAAGGCGGGGATGTAGAGCTAGGGGCTCGAACCTCGAAACATATCTTTGTGTTTGCGTTTGATCCATTGTCTCTCTAACTCTCTCTCTTTTATTTGTGTAAAGCATCATTCATTTCATCATATCATATTTGCTTGTGTTGAGCATTGTTTCATATTGCCATATCTATTATATGCTTGTGTGTGTGCCTCACTTGTACTTAACCACAAGAGCTTCATATAGCACCTCAACCCATATTTAGGGGAATCAAGAGGAGTTAGTCCAGAGCCCTTCACGGGAAATTCGGCTACACTTGTTGGTTGTATTAAGTGTGTTGCAAATTGTTTTTAAGCTTCCGCATTTAGCGCACTTAGTTTCTAGATTAGCATTTACACCTATTCACCCCCCCTCTAGGTGTTTTCAATTGGTATCAGAGCCTACGCTCCTGATACTTTAGGCTTAACATCCTAAGAGTGAGATCCTTATTTGCTAATCTACCATTTGCATTTGCTTGTTTGCACACATATAGTTTATTAGCATGGACTTCATGACCCCACCTAGTTTTGACCCTTCCAACATTGTTGTTTGGAAGTATAGGATGTCCATGTACCTAAAGACCCTAGGATTGCATGTTTTCCTTGCCGCTACCAAGAAATGTTATCTTGATAATTGCATTCATATAGGGGCAATGCACAAGCCTTTGAGGCTATTAGAAGCACATTACCTAAAGAATATCTTATACATGTTTCTAATATTGATTCCGCTTTTGTAGTGTGGAACAAATTGACAACCACCAACACCTTCAAGCTTCAAGTGCAAATCCAAGAGGAGGAGTCTAGTGGAGAATCCGAGTCACAATGCTTGATGGTCCAAGGAATGACTCCCTTGAGGTACTTTCGGAATCTCAACTAAATAGTGATGATTCTGCTAGTTCTTCAAATGATTATGTTGATGCCCATGCCTTGAATGAAGAACTATCAATTGTGTGTGAAAAATTATTGGAAAAATACAACCTTTTGAAAAAGAAGACTTGTGCTTTAAATAAAGAAAAAGAGAATTTGTCTTCTAAGCTTAACATGGTTTTGCAAGAGAAAGAGGAGATTTCTAATGATAGGGATTCATTGAAATCTCAACTTGAACTTGCATTAAAAGAAAATGATTTGTTGAAAAATAAAAATGATTGTAATGAAGTTTTGAAGAAAAATAAAGTTTTAACTTCAAAAATTGATTTTGTTGTAAAAGAGAATGTTTCCTTAAAAATGAAAATTGCTTCTACTTCTAAAGATTTAAAAATTTGTTTAATGAAAAATGAAGTTTTGAAAAATAAAATTGATTCACATGTTTGTCATGCTAGTGTAGCCTCTTCATCTAGTCTACCTATTGCATGTACCACTTCTTCCTTGATTGATACCTTAGCCAGCCGCCGACCTTCACTTCGCCGGTTCACGACGCCGACCTAGGCCCGGGCGCCGGTCTCCCATCCACCCCTTTCCAGGGGGCAATTGATCGAGGAGTTCGAGAGTGACGCTCTCCCAGGGCTGAATCTTCCATGGTTGATTCCTGCCTTGTCTCCTCTTCAGCTATTGCTCCCTCCTGGGTTCTTCTTTGTTTCTTTACCTGGTCTGCATTTTCTTGGTGATCCCATCCCCTTTTTAGGGCTGGTGGGAACCGCTGGAGATTTCTCTTGGTCGACATATTTCTATGATGCCGGCCACTAGATCCCGAGTTGGGATCTCTAAAGAAGTTGAGGGAAGGTTGTTGGAGGGTGCTACTGGAGATGAGACATCGCCCCATGGCCAATCTCAGCCGATTGGTGCTGCAGATGTTGTGCGGTAGCAGGTTAATGATGTAGTGCAGGTGGAAATTGCCTCTGCTTCTTCCGATTCTGAAGGCTCTGAAGATGTTGGGGGTGATGCGTCGGATTCTCGCTTATTGCACAAGACGGGTGATTTGGAGGCACACAAGGTGTTTGATGGAATGCCACAGATAGAATCTGCTGATATTGAGAAGAAGCGGAGGGTTGTTTCTACTGCAGTGGAGACACAGAAGGGGGCGACTTCTGTTAAGAGAGCCCCGTGGGTTAACTTATTCAAAGACAACCGCAACTTTGGCAAGGGTATCAAATTGGATATGGTGGAATCCGGGGAGGATATGCTGCACATTACGAATGAGGATGTTGATGATGTTGCAGAGATATGGGGGTTCTGTCTAGTGGGCCAATTTACAGGTCGATTCCCAGGTATGGATGCGGTCCGGAATATTCGAGAGGGGTGGAAGGTTGAATGTACACACTGGGTCCATCGTTCAGGATGGATAGTCTTTAAATTTACATCGGAGGAGGATAGACTTAGTGTCTTGAACGGGGGACCATACTTTATCTATGGGAGATGCTTGATGCTGAAGAACATGCCAAGGTGCTTCAGATTTGGAGGTGAAGAGTTTGCTACAGTACCGGTCTGGGTTCAATTACCGGATCTTCCACTTGAATGTTGGAATGCCCGCGCTTTGAGCAAAATTGCGTCCAGAATTGGGAAACCAATCTCCACTGACAAGATGACCTTAACTAAAGAGAGGCTTTCTTTTGCCAGGGTGATGGTGGAGGTGGATGCTTCAAAGGAACTCGTCTCATCGTTGGAAATTAAGCTACCGACTGGTGACATTTATGACCAATTAGTAGTTTTTGAGGTTAAACCTAAATACTGTAAGAAATGCAAGGTGTTTGGCCATATGGAGGGTGATTGCAGCAAAGTTTTGGAAGGGACAAAGCATACTGCTTATGTGCCTCGGAAGATGGGACGGCCAGGTGGTGTGGCTATGCAAAAGAAGGGGGAGACTAGTGGGAATCTGAGCGTTGCCATGGCGACATCGGGCATGACTGTGCCTATAGGTGCTCCAAAACAGGCTGTTGGTGTGAATCAAGGTGATGTACTAATTGGGGGCAGCAAGCATGGTACGGGTACTACGGAGCCTATTCTGCTGCCAGAAAAGTCTGTTCAGGCAGCAGAAATTTCTGTTGTGCCAGAACAGTCCGAGAAGAGACCGGTTGAAGCTGGATTGCAACGGTTACCTGATGTGGGATTGGGACATGAGGGGTCTAGAAGTCTTAATAAAATGAAGAAGAAGATGGGTCCTGAACTTAGATCGGGGGCTTCTGACAGGCTCGTATCTCAGGATGAGAGACACGGTTCGGGGGCGACCTTGGAGGAATCTTCGGTCCAGATTCGAGAGAAGATCACAGTAGGGGGCAAGGAAAATGAGACTGTGGAGGTGACACAGAGTCGTCAGGCGGTTGTGAGGGAGAATCGGAAACTGACAGAAAAGGGTCTCAGCTTCGCCTCAGTAGCTAAAGGAAAAACGAAGGGGAAATCCCTTCAACCTTCCAAATGAGGCTGGCATTTTGGAATATCAGGGGGTTTCACCTACCCCTGAAACAAAAGGGTGTTGAGGCACTGGTAAAAAAGAGGGAGATTGGTTTAATGGCAGTATTAGAGACTAAACTTTCAGAGTCTGGACTGGAAGTGTTCATGCAAAGGAGGTTTAAAGGTTGGAAGCAGGTCAACAACTTTGGTTCTCATGGTGGAGGTAGAATCTTAATCCTGTATGATCCATTGAAGATTCAGCTGGATACTCTGGAGATTCTCCCTCAGATTATTCACTGCAGGGTGGTATGTAAGGTATCATCAGTAACTTTCATTGTTAGTTTTGTTTATGGGTTCCATTCCATTGGGACTAGGAGAAGCCTATGGGAGAACTTAATTAGGTGGGGTGATACTCTGTCTGAGCCTTGGCTTCTGATGGGGGATTTCAACAATATCTTGAGACAGGAGGAGAGAGTGTGTGGTGCGGAGGTGTCACAATACCAAATTAAAGACTTTACTGAGTGTTGTGATGAGTTGGGACTGTCTGACTTACAGTTCACGGGATGCCACCTGACTTGGACCAATGGTACTGTATGGTCTAAGTTGGATAGAGTGATGGCCAACCCACTTTGGCAACAGAGGGCCTTCTACTGCCATGTGGAATTCTTACCTTCTGGTTGTCTATCGGACCATTCCCCTGGACTAGTCTCTTTGCTGGAGCGGCCCCGAACGGTAAATAGACCTTTTCGATTCTGGAATTTCTTGGCGGGTCATGAGGACTTTCGGGAGACTGTTAGAGCTGCCTGGGATATTGAGATAGTAGGTTCTCTTCAATTTCAGTTTTGTCGCAAGCTAAAGCTATTGAAGGCCCCGTTGAAACTTCTCAATGAGAGGAATTTTGGTCATATTGCTTCACGAGCTGAACGGGCTAGGTTACTCCTTAAACTGGCTCAGGTACAGATCCAAACTCAAATTGATAATTATGAACTTCGGGAAAAGGTTGTGGAGTTACGTAAAAATGCATTGGCCTTATCTAAGGCGGAGATGGACTACTTTTACCAGCTGGCTAAATGCACCTATGTTTCTAAATCTGATAAATGCACTAAATTCTTTCACAGTATTGTGAAAAGAAACAAGGGGAGGGGTTATGTGGCGGCTATTTCTGAGGATGGTTCATTGACGGAGTCGACGGAGGAGGTAGCATTGGAATTTAGTCGATACTTCGAGGGACTTCTGGGTACTAGTTCTCAGGTAGAGCATGTTGACCCACAGGTGCTTCATTGTGGGGAGGTTATCTCCTCCCATCAAGCTTGTGATCTGTTGAAGGAGGTTACCTCGGAGGAGATAAAGGAGGCACTGTTCGGTATTGGGAATGACAAGGCACCGGGTCCGGATGGATATAGTGCACTCTTCTTCAAGACAGCATGCGATATTATTGGTGTTCAGTTCTGTGATGCTGTTAAGGAATTTTTCTTATCAGGATCTCTTCTGAAGCAAATGAATCACACTTTGATTGCTTTAGTGCCTAAATCTGCTCATGCTAAAGCTGTGAGTGAATTTAGGCCTATTGCCTGTTGTAATGTGATCTATAAAGTGATTTCTAAAATCCTGGCTGCGAGGCTGCGACCTGTGCTCGGAGGAATTATAGATAATTCGCAATCTGCTTTTGTGGAGGGCCGGAGTATGATTGAAAATATTCATTTGGTCCAAGAGTTATTGCGAAAGTATAACAGGAAGAGGATATCCCCGAGATGCTTGATTAAAGTGGACCTCCGAAAAGCATATGATTCGGTCTCTTGGGAATTCCTTGCTGAGGTAATGACTGGTCTTAGATTCCCAGACAGATTTATTGGATGGATTATGCAATGTGTAACTTCTCCATCGTATTCTATTGGCATGAATGGAGGGATGTGGGGGATGTTCAATGGAAAGAAAGGATTGCGACAGGGTGATCCTTTGTCTCCTTTTCTTTTTCTTATATGCATTGAATATCTGTCGAGGAGTCTAAAGGTGAGTACAAACAGATTGGGGTTCAAATTTCACCCTAGGTGTGGAAAGCTTAGGTTGTCACACCTGGCATTTGCTGATGATCTCATGCTCATGGCGAGAGGGGACATTCCTTCTGTCAGTATTATTATGGATAGCCTCAGGGATTTTGGTTTGAAATCGGGACTGTGTGCTAATTTGCTCAAGTCTAGCCTCTTTACGGCGGGAGTATATGGAGAGGAACTTGTTCAAATGAGGCAGTTGACTGGTATCCCTGTTGGTGTGATGCCTTTCCGTTATCTCGGTGTCCCGTTGGCGGCTCAGAGGCTTCAGTTGGACCATTTTGCACCTTTTGTTGATAAAATAACTATGTATATCAACTCATGGGTGGCTTCCAGTTTTTCTTTTGCGGGTAGAGCTGAGCTTATCAGATCAGTGCTACAAGGAGTGGATTGCTTCTGGCTATCTATTTTTCCGGTTCCAGGTGCTATCATAGAGAGGATAACTCGGCTGTGCAGGAATTTCATATGGCATAAGCGCCATCATCCGGTTTCATGGAAATCCATGTGTTTGCCAAAATCGGAAGGTGGATTAGGATTCCGAGATCTTAAAACTTGGAATGATTCCCTGCTAGCAAAATCCTTTTGGAACATTCACAAGAAAAAGGACACTTTATGGGTGCGTTGGGTGCATCATATATACCTTAAAGGGGATGTCTCTGCTTGGGAATGGAAATGTATTAGGGACGACTCGCCATTGCTAAAGAGGCTAGTTGCGATACGAGATAAAATATGTCTTGTAGAAGGTTCAGTTGAGGCGGCAAAGAGGAGGTTATCCTCTTGGGCGGTAGGTGAGCGGATGTGCATATCGCTTGGATATGAGTTTTTCAGATATAAAGGTCCCAGGCTAGCTTGGACAAGCTCAGTTTGGAATTCGTATGTCACACCAAAGCATGCTTTTACTCTGTGGCTTGCAGTGCGGAAGAGGCTACCTACAAAAGATAGATTGACCTTTCTTCAGGTTGATGAATCGCGTGCACTCTGTGTTGGTAATAGAGAATCGGCAGAATATCTATTCTTTCAATGTTCCTTCTCTGCTATGGTTTGGAGATGTATTAGAGAATGGCTGGGTATCTCTCGGGGGATGTCAACTATCTCTAGTGCTCTTAAGTGGATAAAGAAGGAGGCGAAGGGTTCCAGTGAAAAATCAAAAGCTAAAAAGGTGGCCCTTGCTTGTACTGTCTATCATATCTGGAATGCCCGCAATATGAAAATTTTTGAAGGCCAGGCTCAGGAGGTGATTTCTACTGTATTCAAGATTAAACTGCACATCTATAGGATTGTATTCGCTTTGGATCCAAATACAAATGTGGCATTTTGAGAATCTGGAATTCTATCAGGAAAAATGGGTTGCCAGCAGAATTAGTCGACTAGTGGGTGGTTCTAGTCGACTACAATCTTATATAGTCGACTAATGTTTTGGTATAGTCGACTCCTGCGGCAACAGAGAAGATGGATACATCCAGCTCAACTTCTTAGTCGACTTAACTTTATGGTTAGTCGACTTGGTGCATGTTAGTCGACTAGGCTTTCTGATCTAGTCGACTAGATTAATGTATAGTCGACTAGGTATTCTGATATAGTCGACTGGAGCATAAACAGAGAACAAAGCTACTTCCAGAACACTTTTCAAGTCGACTAGTAATTGGGGTTAGTCGACTACTACTATTAGTCGACTAAACTTGTGATTAGTCGACTAATAGGATCTTGAGTTTGGCTGTGAGGATACATTGTAAGGGGTAGTTTGCCGATTTGGCTTTCTTACAGTTTTGATAAATAAAATTTACATTCTCCAAAAAAAAAAAAGATAATGATATAAATATTTTGAAGAAGAGTGTAGATTGTTTGGGCTCCACTTTGAGCCAATGTGTAGTGGGTCATACACGTTTGGAATCTTTGTTTCGAAAGAAACAAGTTCCATCTATTATGCATGCACACCCTCCACGGCATACACATGCTCCTCACGGACACCATCACACTTTGTATGCTCATGTGTACACATGTACACATTGTGGACGTATGGGCCACATTGCTAAACTTTGTTATGATAGAATACATACTTCAAATTTAGCAAATAAATTTGTTTGGGTTAGAGAAGGTACTAACCCCCATGGACCCAAGAAGATATGGGTACCAAAGACCACCCCTCTTGTTTATGATGTAGGTGTGGGCTCTCGCATGACGTGAGAGTAGCAGTACCTTGGAGTGGATGCGTTCCGTGCTTAAAGGAAACTATTTGGATGCATCACTTTCAAGGGAGGTTTGGTGGAGATGACCACCACGTTTTGGAGATAAGGAAAGTTGCCTCTAGGTTTTGGTAACGATTCCTAACTCCTTATTATTGTTTACATGCTTTCCATTTCATTATTTATAGCATGTTTTGATGTTTATAGATTATTATGTTCATGCCATGATTATTAGACCCTTGACATGCATGTATAGCCTTTTGAGACATCCATGTTTAATATGGACCATTATTTTGTGTTCTCACCGTTTGTTTAGCTATCATGTTTATCATAGGTTTAATAACATGTGGATCTACATAATAATCATGTTTAGCTTTATCATGATGATTTTTATCTTGTTTTATACTTCATGCTTTGAATATATGTTTAAATGTTAGTTTTCATTAAGACTAGGTATATATTTGTGCATCTAGTGGGCCACAAATAAATCTATATATGTTTGTGCTTGAATGCTTATTTGAACCCATTAGATGTGCTAGTATAGTCTAGTTTTGATGATCCATGCATTTTAAACTTGTATTCCCATTTTTGGATTTGTTTCATGTTTTATGTTTAACTTCATGTATATGTCTATTTTATCCAAACTATTGTTATACATATACATCCTTTTTGAGCCACGTGCCTTCATGCATATATCTTTGTGGACTCGTTGTGTTTGGATATGTATGTATACTTTAGTTTGTATAGGACATACATATACCTTGAAGATTAAATAATTTTGATGTTTTCATGTTTCAAGGAATATTGAGTTTATTGACCATCTTTCATGATTATGATCTTCACATCCTATTTGTACACTCACATTTATTGTTTACTCATGTGTTTGTTTTCATGAGTCATATTTATGCCTAATTGATTAGAGTATTGACTATCATGTGAATTTCATGTTTTCATGAAAAATATTTTGTTTTATTCCTTACTTGAAGGATTTCGTACTAGTTTACAAATTTTTCATATAACTAGTTACGGTATTCTTCATATGGTAGAGATTTTCAAACATACTTTATTTTTCAAATCTATTTTTGAAAACCCCTACCTTCCACGGGCGGACGGATGGGAGATCATGCTCATGTATGCTTTATATTGAAAATCATTTTAAACTTGAATATGGTTGGGTGGTAGTTATATGATGTATACACTTGATCATTATTGTTGTTTCAATTGGTATCATTGAAATTCTTTCAATTGGTATCAATTTTGACCTTTCTTGTATACTCATATATGTTTGTATGTATGTATGTTTTTCATTCCAATAGTATCAATTTCGATTGGTATTAATTTTTCATACATACATATATATATATATATATATATATATATATATATATATATATATATATATATATATATATATATATATATATATATATATATATATATTTTGTTTATGCTAAGCTTGAGCTTCAACTTTGTTTCAATTGATTCAATTTTCAATTTTCAAAAAGGGGGAGAACATTATTTTTACTAACCCTTTTGTTGATTCATTATTTCGAACAAAAAGGGGGAGAAAAATTTATTGATTTAGTTTTGCATTTTACCCCTTATTAATGATTGTTTCTTTGTATTAAAAAGGGTGAGAAAATTTTGTTTTGTTTTGATTGTTTACCCCTTTGTTGATGATTGACAAAAAGGGGAGAAAGATTTTGAGTTTATATGCATAGTTATGTTTTTGCATATATTAAGTTTAATTTAGATTAATTTTAATTGGTATCTAGAGCATGTTTGTTTTTGAACATTTCATTGGTATCTAGAACCTTTTTATTGTTTATGCATAATATGCATATTTATATTTTTGCATATATTAAGTTTAATTTAGATTAATTTTAATTGGTATCTAGAGCATGTTTTATTTTTGAACATTTCATTGGTATCTAGAACCTTTTTATTGTTTATGCATATCTATGCATTCATGTTTAATATTCATTGCATATTATGTTTATTTGTTTATGCATGAGTTAAGGGGGAGCTTCTTTGAAGCTTAACTTTAATCCATGCATATATAACTCCATGAGTTTTGTCATCATCAAAAAGGGGGAGATTGTTGGCCCGGAGGCCTTCCTCTCTAGTTTTGATGATGATTAACTCATGTAGTTATGTTTACTAATATTCTTGTGTTTTTAGTCTCAGATCATTAATCAAGATATTAGTTGGTGATTGCTTCAAAAGAGGACTTTGGAAGCTTTCACTTGGTGATTTCAGGGCCCGAGCATCAAGATCATACATAGCCTTGCTCGTTGGATCACGGTGTTTTGGACCGAGTCGACTTGAAGATGAAGATCATCAAGAAGACTTAGGTATCCATAGTTTAGTGTGTTTAGATCCATTTGTAAAGCTTAGTATAGTTGATATGCTCAAGTGCACAACACACACAAGTTTTATGTTTGGATATGGTTTTTCGGTTTTTAGTTTAACCGATATTTGGTTTCATGAATAGTTGATCAAAACAAGTTTAATTAGTTTATGTATAGTTGTTTCTTTCTATACATGCATGCTTCATATCTTAGACAAACTTATTTTGACTTTCCTATTCATGTATTGAAAAATTCAAGTTTGATAAAATACAAGTTTGGTTTTTGGTAAAAATGATAAGACACAAAAATAGTTCAAATTGCTTGATATTTGAGTTAAAATATTTATCACATGCTTATATATCAATGTAATATGATAAAACTATTTTTGGGGATTTTTACAAGACTTAAAAGAATTTTTAAAAAATTTGTAACATGTGTTTCTGTCCCAGAACAGTGGCTGACAGGCCAGGACGGCCGACCGCACGGGTCGACCGCACCAAAGGCCGGTCGACCCTTGCGGTCGACCGACGTGCACAGGCTTGTGCACGTTTGGCAGACACAGGGACGGTCGGCCGGGCGGCCGACCGGAACAGAGAGTCTGCTCTCTGTATCTGGGCGGTCGGCCGTGCGGTCGACCGGGTTGCCTCAACGGCCACATTTCTGACCGTTGGCGGTCGGCCGGCTGACCGCTAGGCTGTCAGGCTGCCAGATCAGCCTAACGGCTAGTTTTGTTTTGGGGCTATAAATACCCCATTGCTTGGTGTTTTTAACTAAGTTTTGATGAGCTAAAATTTCTCTCTATTCTTGGTGTTAAAAGAAGTTTTCAAAAGAGTTTAAGTGTCAAAAAGATCTATCTTTATATTGTTTTAGGTTTTTGGAAAAATCAAAGAAAAGAGAATTTTGGGAGATTTGTCTTGGCTTTCATTTTCTATTTTTACAAGAGTTTTCCCAAGTATTTTTCTTTGAGTTTTTGTTTTCCAAACACCTAGTTTTCCACACTTGAGCTATCTTCTATCCTATTCTATTAGGATCATTTGTTTGTGGGAAAAAGGAAAGAGGTTTGTGGTTGAGACATACCACTTGTTGTAAACCCTTGATTTCTTGTGTTGCTCCCTCTTTGGTAGAGGTTGAGGTTGTTGTATTGGGTTGGTGTTTGCTCCCTCTTTGGTAGAGGTTGAGGCTTGTGCTTTGCTCCCTCTAGTGAGAGGTGGAGTTTGGTTATAACCCTCTTCGGTAGAGGTGTTGGTTGTTGTTTGGCTACGGGCCTACCCCTCGGTTGTGAGGCGGTGTTTGAGAGAGGAGTTCGGTACTCCCTTGTTGTAACAAATCCTCCTCGGTGGAGGTTCCCTCGGTGGGAGATAGTGGATTGGAAATCCTTCACGGTGGTGAAGGCGGGGATGTAGAGCTAGGGGCTCGAACCTCGAAACATATTTTTGTGTTTGCGTTTGATCCATTGTCTCTCTAACTCTCTCTCTTTTATTTGTGCAAAGCATCATTCATTTCATCATATCATATTTGCTTGTATTGAGCATTATTTCATATTGCCATATCTATTATATGCTTGTGTGTGTGCCTCACTTGTACTTAACCACAAGAGTTTCATATAGCACCTCAATCCATATTTAGGGGAATCAAGAAGAGTTAGTCCAGAGCCCTTCACGGGGAATTCGGCTACACTTGTTGGTTGTATTAAGTGTGTTGCAAATTATTTTTAACCTTCCGCATTTAGCGCACTTAGTTTCTAGATTAGCATTTACACCTATTCACCCCCCTCTAGGTGTTTTCAATTGTATCATCAAGCAGCGCAAAAGTAAGAATTACAAGAGATATACAAGTATGAACTGTACAAAGGATGCTCACGAGTTACAAAAAGAAAACTTGAGAGTCAAGAATGGGTCTGGAAGAATTGGACTTCGGATGGTTAATCGCTGATCTACTACGTTACCGCTACACAACACTGATCAACAGGAAGTCCACCACGGTCTATGCTCCGAGATCTGGACATGCAGGTCCAGCGTTATCTGAAGCAACCCAACAAGTGGTCAGATGAGTGTCAAGTGGCGTGTACAAGCAGGCAAATGTGTACATGATCAAGTGATGTGATTCAAGTATGCAAATATAGACATTGACCAGTAAACATGAAGAGAAACCAGAAAATCAATGAAAAATCAGAAATCAAGCTAACACACGTGGAACGATAAATCCGATTAGAGAAACCATGTATCAAAAATCGTATTGTGAGCATAGACACACCCAAACATGAAATGAGACATCAAGTAATGTATTAAATACAATTGTGGTCAAAACCAGTTGTATAAGCTTAGACCTTGAATTCATGAGATTGATACATCGAAGGGATAATCCAAATAAGAAAACCCTTATATATATATATCATATACCTCATGTCACCATAATCTGAGTTCATACAACTTGAGTTACCCCAAAGTAACAGAATAAGAATGTGAGGAATAATTATTGTGTCATTAAAATTATATACAAGAGACAGGTAGGATAACTTAATTATACAATAGTAATCTTCAGTATCACCTATTATTCTTGTAACGGTCCCAGTTTAATAAATCCTCAATTTACGTAACATCCACTTACACCGACCGATTATTAAAATCATTTCCAATTTCTTAAAAATTTCAGCAGCACCTCCTTTGTAATTACTGGTCGGATATGATGTCCAATACAAGTATAATAATTTCGGCTAACATCAGCCTACTTATTCTCAATCCAACCATATAACTGAATCCAAAATCATCCACACAATCATGAAAGTATTTCGGCTTGACATCGCCTACTTATGGAGAAACATAACAACATGAACTCTAGAGTTTCTTTCTATTCATCCATAGAGTCTCAGAAATGATAACTTTCAACTTCACATGGGCATCATGTTGATAATACACTTCTTATTACTACAACCCAATAAAAGATATCTCAAATGTCAACTTGAAATGAAACTACTACAAGGTTCTCCGCATATATATATATATACAAGATTAATCATCTATCCCAAGACCCACATGTATCATCCACAAATACAAATGTTCCAAAATACAAGGGTTGGATTGATTCAGAACGAACCCTGCGCAGCATAGCCCTGACCCCTGCCTCCAAGCAACCTGCAATATGCCAGTCTGTGGGAGGGTGAGCTCGACAGCTCAGTGAGTAAGGTAGGAAATAAATCAAGAAATGATAATATCTCAATGAGAGTATGAATATACACGCAGTAAGAGAAATCTGAAACGGTAAGAAGACAAAGAATCAGAGGCATTCGATAGTTTAATAATCAAGACCCCAGTCTCTAAAATTCTGAGGACGATCAGACTCTTATGATCGTACTCCCCAATTTCTTTCTTGGATTTTCATCTTTATGTGTGATAAGGTCTATGAGTTACATAAACAAACTCTCTCGTCTTATGTGTACATAGTGCGTATTACTCACGTGCCTTGTATTCCACGCTATAATACACCAACCACCAGAGTTATGCCATAAACCTAGTTTATGCATTCAAATAACACTTACATCACAAGCCATACTTATATAACATATAATCATATCATATTTCTCATAATGCAATATCGCATCACACTTCAAGTAATGCACGAATTCACATGTGCACTTTAACCCAATATATAGTATTCATTTCAATCAGCTAAACTTGTATTCTGATGTTTTCATTGTCATACACGATAACACATCCAACATACCCTTAGGGTCTGTTTGGTTGTCGTAACTGGCCGTAATTTGTAGTTGTAATTGGTAAAGTCTTTTACAACTGTAAATGAGTTACATGTATGTAAATTTTACGGTGTTTGGTTGGTAATATAAAATTGTAAAGTGGGAAAGTGTATTGTACTTTACGGTGTTTGGTTGTCGTAATGTATAAGTCGTAAGTGAAAAAGTTGACCACAAAATTAACTATTTGGTGATTTTAAAAGTTTTAATACTACAAATAAATATTAAAAAAGTTAAATAATAAAATTTTTTAATATTAATATAAAAAATATTACAAATTTGTATGACCACAAAATTAACTGTAACTGGGCTGTAAGTGAGTGGTAACTAGGTTACAAGTGAGTGTTAGTTGAGTTACGTAAGTCTTTTACGAATTACGGTCCAAACAAACGCCGTAGTTGTAACTGGGTAGTAAGTCATTTACGAATTACGGAGTTTTACGCGAAACAAACGACCCCTTAGTGTCACACACACACACGTTTGTATCACACATAACCATTCATTCTCAATCATTTGTAAGGATGCAATTATATGTATATCATAGCACCGTCTTCGCACTCCGCCTGTGCCATACAGGTCCCTTCCTCCCAACATGATATATAGCACCGTCTTCGCACTCCGCCCGTGCCATACGGGTCCCTTCCTCCCGACATATGTATATATATAGCACCGTCTTCGCACTCCGCCCATGCAATACGGGTCCCTTCCTCCTATGTATATATATATCACCGTCTTCGCACTCCGCCCGTGCAATACGGGTCCCTTCCTCCGTAACACAATGTGTACATACATAATAGCACCATATCAGTGCATCCAATTCCATAAGATTCATACATCATGCACACCATTTCTTATATAAAAAAAACAATCATACTCTCAATTAATATTTATCCGTTAGACTATATTCTTATAGGAATATTCACACAAATTGCTTAATCAGAACATGCCACCTATGTATATTATGTATATAAATCAGGTGATATACACCCATCATATTCATGTCAATCATAATGATTTCTATTCAGTAAGACACATGCCAAGGCCCTTGTACATCATATTCCAAAATTCTATATTAAATGCAACACTTATTACACAAGATTGTGTACAGTTCTAAGCCTGTCTTACTATCCCTTTCATGGTGAACATGAATTAATTATTGGTTCAGTGTCTAATACTCGCAAGACTACCCACATTTAGTGTAAGTACTAATTTACCACAATAAACCCTCCTTCGACCATAAGATGGTGAAGCTATCCCTTTTTCCTAGTAACATGGTATATGTGTATAGATATATAATATGGGTGCTTTCTATGTGATGCTCTAAATATATTTGAATAGAGGAACGACCATGTTCACATGGTTTACATATGCATAACGACCAGATAGTACATATGTATATATATGCCACATACCCATATTTCTCACTTTCAAATCTTCATATACGAGATTTCGAAACATTCATTATTACGCCCATTTAATTTGGTCATCGTCTCAGATAATCGGTTTATCCCCTTTAACTAGAATAACATGAATGCCACAATTACTCTTTAACCCCTAGCGTAAATCAAGACATTATACTCAAAAGAGAGAGGAATTCAATAAGAATTGAGAAGATATAACACATACGATTGAAAGTGTTCATTTCAAGTATCTCTTAAGTTTGGTTATCTTGTGGGGCACATACTATCTGTATGCAAAAGTATTACTTGCACAAACATCCTGGCTAAATGGATGGGTAAGTTGAGACTATAAGGAGAAGCGAATGTCTCACACATGCTAGTTAATTGGAATACAACTCTCTTGATTTAACGTACAAGTTAATAAGGCCCAACAATTCGTTATTACTTAAATTTCTTTGACACGATGAATATATTGTGGTCACAACCAAGATTATATATATCTATAACAACTATTCTCATTTACTCATGCATGGAGTTGAGACTAATTGGATTCCTGCCAGTACTGATCTTGATACTGTCAATCCCATCACTCTGATTTCCCAATCTTTGATATTACAATAAGAAAATCTTTCCTTTCAATAGTATTCATGTTCACTCATCTATTAGTCTACTGTCATTATAATTTAGTGCTGGCCGTTAACTTGTCCATTTATCAGTTAATTACAATGGATCGGACTATCATCCTCACTCGTAACTTACGGCGTTTCAGGAATTTCCACTGACTATGTGCCAATAAATACTCTATTCACAGTCTAGTTTGCTAGGCCACAAGAGGGATTATATGTTAGGGTGAAATATGTCTTTTGGAGTCCATAACACAATAATTCCCTATTTCTGATAAAGTTAAAGAAATCTGAGTCTGAGGATAATCACCAGCACACTGTGTGTACATGCAACCCCGTTATGGAACATTATTTTAAGGGTCAACACTTAAATAAATAGGTATAACACACCCGTGTTCATAACATGCATTACTGAAGAAAAGTGTTTAGTTCTAAACTCAGCACAACATGCCTACATATAAATTCCAATAGCTTTCCCATAGATTCTACCTAAATATGTTTCATCGGATCTGACCTCCATAACAATCGAAGATGATTTTATCGTAACTTCTACTTTTGATATTAGAATGAGACACAAGGACTTCCATTAAGATTTAGATTTACTGATCTTTCTAACAATATATTATATGACCCACTTAATTCGCACGAACAGCCGAAATAAACAGAAAATCATTTAGACATCTAAAATTTTGCAACTTTACACTTTCGACTAGTTGTCATGTTTCAGTGATAATTCCCAGCACAGACATTTGATTAGGACACCGTAAGTGCGGTTGGAAAGTAGACTCGATTAGCTTTCCAACGGTATATCACATGACCTATTTCCTATTAAATATCCTTACGAAAAAACCCCAAGTTTCAGGTTTCAGATCTGGACAGACTTTAACAGATTTGTATTATTATTACAAAAGTGCTTTGAACTACACAAATTCTCAACTTTTCCTTTTATTTCCTCATCTAAATTAGATCATGAGTAAGTCATGAACTTAAGTATTTAGATTTTTGATCACGAGAAATTTTTATAAGAGCATTCATAGTTCGATCACTACATGATTTATCACAAACCCCTCTTTAAGTCACCTCCAACTTCATAGTTTAACTTATATCGTAAAATTTTCTTTTTATCTCACTAACATGATCAAGATCAAATTTTGATTTGATTGCATAGTTATTATGTAAGAATGGTAAGAGGCTCAACCCTCACAAGTGTAAGAAGCTTCAAGATTCTCCATCTATACTAATAATTAGGAGAGATTTATAACTTGATCTCACCCATCTACAACGATCACGAATCTATTATACTAATTTGACTCTTAGAATTAATCTTGTCTTCTAATAATACTTTGATCGTTACTTAAACTTTCAATATAATGATATTCAAAATTCCGGCTTAACCTTGCCCACCTAAAGATAACCAATAACAACCATAGATTTCACAAGATATAATCATATACATAACACAAGGGAGTGTTCTTCTTGATGAAGATCGAACTAATCTCGAAATCATAACCCTTCTTTGAACACTATGCTTTCACATAGGGTTATTAGTTTGTTGTCAAAAGGTTAGGTTGCATGTTATTACAAGAGAGTCACACAATCACAAGAGAAGTTCTACTATAAGAATTGCAACACCTAGCAAGTTCATCATGCATTAGTCCAATGATTCTATGAAGCATTTTATTCCAATTTAAGAAAGAACAAAATTGCTCAAAAATTAGTCTCACAAACTCTCAATGAAAGCTTCATCACCATTAACTTAAAATGTGAGGTTGAGATTTCTAGGTTTGAGACTTACACCAAATCTGAAAATTTATGAGCCCCAATACTACATGACATACCCTATCATGCAACCTCCTTACCCATCAATTTATATAATGAGATTAACTCAATACATCTCAAGATCAAATTTTTACTACTACATACTTTAAAAGCCATGAAATTTCAAGAGATATTAGCATGAATAGCTCAAGGGAAGCATTTCATTCAATCAATAGATCAAATTTAGGGATTTCTAAAAGATGCAATTTGAGAAAAAGAAAGAGGGGAAAACCCACTCACCATCTACGAATTCCAACTTCCGGCCGCCCTAGCCGGCCGCCGCCGCCCAACCGCCGCTTGGCCGCCCGCCTAGCCGGCCGCCGCCCGCCGGCCGCCGCTTGGCCTGCGCGCGCGCGGATCCGAGCCCAAGGGGAGAGAGGGGGAAAAAATAAGAGAAGAAAAGAAAGGGAGAGAAATAAGATGCATGAAATCAAGATGGCGTTTCATTTGGGTTTCTAGGGTTTCTTCTCCATGGAGAAACCTCTCTAGGATGAGGATGAAGAAATAAAATTTGTCTTGACTCTTTTAAGGTCCCCACTCCAAAATATTACAAGTTTGCCACCCCCTTTCATCCAAGTGTCACTCCCCCAAATCAAGAAGATTTAGGCCCTTGATCTTTCCTCTCATGCATACCTACTTCCTCCACTAAAAAAAATAATATACAAAATTGCCATAAATGTATTTTCATGATAAATACATGTATTTCAAATATAATACTAGTATATCATCACATTGAAATACTAGTTACATAATAATCATGGTATAGGTATATTCATATATACCATTTGACATTCCCAAAATTAGATTAAAATTCATTATACACTCAATTAGCATAATAATTCGAGATTTTTATTTTTAAATCAGCGTTTAAAAATTCGGGGTGTTACATTCTACCCTCCTTACAAAAGTTTCGTCCTCGAAACTTGCTACCTGAAGTGTGTAAGTATAAAACTTTGCATTTCTCTTGCATATCACAAAATCTTTCTTTGATGCAATATTTTTCTCAATCATTCTCCTCAAGATTCATTATTTCTTGATCAATTCTATACTATGTACTTACGATCCAAATTAATCTTGACTCACTTGATATTTTTATCATTCCCTTACTCCAGTGTCCCATACCACTGGCAGCTTATACTGAGGGCCCACACCCTAGCAGAGCACATTCGAATTATGGCATGTGGGTACCATAATCCGAACATAAGGCAGTAATCAAATATCTCGTGGTTGAGATTAGCCATTCACGTAAGAACTCCTACCCCTTTAAACCCACCATATCAAACAATATTTTCACATACATGCATAACACAACCAACCATATCAATCATACCAAACCAATCCTCTTTCTATCATAACTATTCTAAATCTATCTTCATTCTATATCCTGCGCTCTGATACCAACGTAACGGTCCCAGTTTAATAAATCCTCAATTTACGTAACATCCACTTACACCGACCGATTATTAAAATCATTTCCAATTTCTTAAAAATTTCAGCAGCACCTCCTTTGTAATTACTGGTCGGATATGATGTCCAATACAAGTATGATAATTTCGGCTAACATCAGCCTACTTATTCTCAATCCAACCATATAACTGAATCCAAAATCATCCACACAATCATGAAAGTATTTCGGCTTGACATCGCCTACTTATGGAGAAACATAACAACATGAACTCTAGAGTTTCTTTCTATTCATCCATAGAGTCTCAGAAATGATAACTTTCAACTTCACATGGGCATCATGTTGATAATACACTTCTTATTACTACAACCCAATAAAAGATATCTCAAATGTCAACTTGAAATGAAACTACTACAAGGTTCTCCGTATATATATATATATACAAGATTAATCATCTATCCCAAGACCCACATGTATCATCCAAAAACACAAATGTTCCAAAATACAAGGGTTGGATTGATTCAGAATGAACCCTGCGCAGCATAGCCCTGACCCCTGCCTCCAAGCAACCTGCAATATGCCAGTCTGTGGGAGGGTGAGCTCGACAGCTCAGTGAGTAAGGTAGGAAATAAATCAAGAAATGATAATATCTCAATGAGAGTATGAATATACACGCAGTAAGAGAATCTGAAACGGTAAGAAGACAAAGAATTAGAGGCATTCGATAGTTTAATAATCAAGACCCCAGTCTCTAAAATTTCTGAGGACGATCAGACTTTTATGATCGTACTCCCCAATTTCTTTCTTGGATTTTCATCTTTATGTGTGATAAGGTCTATGAGTTACATAAACAAACTCTCTCGTCTTATGTGTACATAGTGCGTATTACTCACGTGCCTTGTATTCTACGCTATAATACACCAACCACCAGAGTTATGCCATAAACCTAGTTTATGCATTCAAATAACACTTACATCACAAGCCATACTTATATAACATATAATTATATAATATTTCTCATAATGCAATATCGCATCACACTTCAAGTAATGCATGAATTCACATGTGCACTTTCACCCAATATATAGTATTCATTTCAATCAGCTAAACTTGTATTCTGATGTTTTCATTGTCATACACGATAACACATCCAACATACCCTTAGTGTCACACACACACACACACACACACGTTTGTGTCACACATAACCATTCATTCTCAATCATTTGTAAGGATGCAATTATATGTATATCATAGCACCGTCTTCGCACTCCGCCTGTGCCATACAGGTCCCTTCCTCCCAACATGATATATAGCACCGTCTTCGCACTCCGCCCGTGCCATACGGGTCCCTTCCTCCCGACATATGTATATATATAGTACCGTCTTCGCACTCCGCTCGTGCAATACGGGTCCCTTCCTCCAACATATGTATAAATATAGCACCGTCTTCGCACTCCACCCGTGCAATACGGGTCCCTTCCTCCGTAACACAATGTGTACATACATAATAGCACCATATCAGTGCATCCAATTCCATAAGATTCATACATCATGCACACCATTTCTTATATAAAAAAAACAATCATACTCTCAATTAATGTTTATCCGTTAGACTGTATTCTTATAGGAATATTCACACAAATTGCTTAATCAGAACATGCCACACATGTATATTATGTATATAAATCAACTGATATACACCCATCATATTCATGTCAATCATAATGATTTCTATTCAGTAAGACACGTGCCAAGGCCCTTGTACACCATATTCCAAAATTCTATATTAAATGCAACACTTATTACACAAGATTGTGTACAGTTCTAAGCCCGTCTTACTATCCCTTTCATGGTGAACATGAATTAATTATTGGTTCAGTGTCTAATACTAGCAAGACTACCCACATTTAGTGTAAGTACTAATTTACCGCAATAAACCCTCCTTCGACCATAAGATGGTGAAGCTATCCCTTTTTCCTAGTAACATGGTATATGCGTATAGATATATAATATGGGTGCTTTCTATGTGATGCTCTAAATATATTTGAATAGAGGAACGACCATGTTCACATGGTTTACATATGCATAACGACCAGATAGTACATATGTATATATATGCCACATACCCATATGTCTCACTTTCAAATCTTCATATACGAGATTTTGAAACATTCATTATTACGCCCATTTAATTTGGTCATCGTCTCAGATAATCGGTTTATCCCTTTAACTAGAATAACATGAATGCCACAATTACTCTTTAACCCCTGGCGTAAATCAAGACATTATACTCAAAAGAGAGAGGAATTCAATAAGAATTGAGAAGATATAACACATACGATTGAAAGTGTTCATTTCAAGTATCTCTTAAGTTTGGTTACCTTGTGGGGCACATACTATCTGTATGCAAAAGTATTACTTGCACAAACATCCTGGCTAAATGGATGGGTAAGTTGAGACTATAAGGAGAAGCGAATGTCTCACACATGCTAGTTAATTGGAATACAACTCTCTTGATTTAACGTACAAGTTAATAAGGCCCAACAATTCGTTATTACTTAAATTTCTTTGACACGATGAATATATTGTGGTCACAACCAAGATTATATATATTTATAATAGCTATTCTCATTTACTCATGCATGGAGTTGAGACTAATTGGATTCCTGCCAGTACTGATCTTGATACTGTCAATCCCATCACTCTGATTTCCCAATCTTTGATATTACAATAAGAAAATCTTTCCTTTCAATTAGTATTCATGTTCACTCATCTATTAGTCTACTGTCATTATAATTTAGTGCTGGCTGTTAACTTGTCCATTTATCAGTTAATTACAATGGATCGGACTATCATCCTCACTCGTAACTTTCGGCGTTTCAGGAATTTCCACTGACTATGTGCCAATAAATACTCTATTCACAGTCCAGTTTGCTAGGCCACAAGAGGGATTATATGTTAGGGTGAAATATGTCTTTTGGAGTCCATAACACAATAATTCCCTATTTCTGGTAAAGTTAAAGAAATCTGAGTCTGAGGATAATCACCAGCACACTGCGTGTACATGCAACCCCGTTATGGAACATTATTTTAAAGGGTCAACACTTAAATAAATAGGTATAACACACCCGTGTTCATAACATGCATTACTGAAGAAAAGTGTTTAGTTCTAAACTCAGCACAACATGCCTACATATAAATTCTAATAGCTTTCCCATAGATTCCACCTAAATATGTTTCATCGGATCTGACCTCCCTAACAATCGAAGATGATTTTATCGTAACTTCTACTTTTGATATTAGAATGAGACACAAGGACTTCCATTAAGATTTAGATTTACTGATCTTTCTAACAATATATTATATGACCCACTTAATTCGCAGGAACAGCCGAAATAAACAGAAAATCATTTAGACATCTAAAATTTTGCAACTTTGCACTTTCGACTAGTTGACATGTTTTAGTGATAATTCCCAGCACAGACATTTGATTAGGACACCGTAAGCGCGGTTGGAAAGTAGACTCGATTAGCTTTCCAACGGTATATCACATGACCTATTTCCTATTAAATATCCTTACGAAAGAAACCCTAAGTTTCAGGTTTCAGATCTGGACAGACTTTAACAGATTTGTATTATTATTACAAAAGTGCTTTGAACTACACAAATTCTCAACTTTTCCTTTTATTTCCTCATCTAAATTAGATCATGAGTAAGTCATGAACTTAAGTATTTAGATTTTTGATCACTAGAAATTTTTATAAGAGCATTCATAGTTCGATCACTACATAATTTATCACAAACCCCTCTTTAAGTCACCTCCAACTTCATAGTTTAACTTATATCGTAAAAATTTTCTTTTTATCTCACTAACATGATCAAGATCAAATTTTGATTTGATTGCATAGTTATTATGTAAGAATGGTAAGAGGCTCAACCCTCACAAGTGTAAGAAGCTTCAAGATTCTCCATCTATACTAATGGTTAGGAGAGATTTATAACTTGATCTCACCCATCTACAACGATCACGAATCTATTATACTAATTTGACTCTTAGGATTAATCTTGTCTTCTAATAATACTTTGATCGTTACTTAAACTTTCAATATAATGATATTCAAAATTCCGGCTTAACCTTGCCCACCTAAAGATAACCAATAACAACCCTAGATTTCACAAGATATAATCATATACATAACACAAGGGAGTGTGCTTCTTGATGAAGATCGAACTAATCTCGAAATCATAACCCTTCTTTGAACACTATGCTTTCACATAGGGTTATTAGTTTGTTGTCAAAAGGCTAGGTTGCATGTTATTATAAGAGAGTCACACAATCATAAGAGAAGTTCTACTATAAGAATTGCAACACCTAGCAAGTTCATCATGCATTAGTCCAATGATTCTATGAAGCATTTTATTCCAATTTAAGAAAGAACAAAATTGCTCAAAAATTAGTCTCACAAACTCTCAATGAAAGCTTCATCACCATCAACTTAAAATGTGAGGTTGAGATTTCTAGGTTTGAGACTTAAACCAAATCTGAAAATTTATGAGCCCCATTACTACATGACATACCCTATCATGCAACCTCCTTACCCATCAATTTTATATAATGGGATTAACTCAATACATCTCAAGATCAAATTTTTACTACTACATACTTTAAAGCCATGAAATTTCAAGAGATATTAGCATGAATAGCTCAAGGGAAGCATTTCATTCAATCAATAGATCAAATTTAGGGATTTCTAGAAGATGCAATTTGCGAAAAAGAAAGAGGGGAAAACCCACTCACCATCTACGAATTCCAACTTCCGGCCGCCCTAGCCGGCCGCCGCCGCCCAACCGCCGCTTGGCCGGCCGCCTAGCTGGCCGCCGCCCGGCCGGCCGTGGCCTGGCCGGCCGTCCTTGGCCTGCGCGCGCGCGGATCCGAGCCCAAGGGGAGAGAGGGGAAAAAAATAAGAGAAGAAAAGAAAGCGAGAAAAATAAGATGCATGAAATCAAGATGGGGTTTCATTTGGGTTTCTAGGGTTTCTTCTCCATGGAGAAACCTCTCTAGGATGAGGATGAAGAAATAAAATTTGTCTTGACTCTTTTAAGGTCCCCACTCCAAAATATTATAAGTTTGCCACCCCCTTTCATCCAAGTGTCACTCCCCCAAATCAATTAGATCTAGGCCCTTGATCTTTCCTCTCATGCATACCTACTTCCTCCACTAAAAAAATAATATACAAAATTGCCATAAATGTATTTTCATGATAAATACATGTATTTCAAATATAATACTAGTATATCATCACATTGAAATACTAGTTACATAATAATCATGGTATAGGTATATTCATATATACCATTTGACATTCCCAAAATTAGATTAAAATTCATTACACTCAATTAGCATAATAATTCGAGATTTTTATTTTTAAATTAGCGTTTAAAAATTCGGGGTGTTACAATTCTAATCATTTCTTTCCAGTGTATCATATCACTGGAAGTTTATACTGGGTCCGTACTCCAATAGAACTCAGTCCGAACTCTGAATACAGATACCATTATTCAGATGAGGAAGTGATTCAATAACATCCGCTACTAAGTTTATTATTATTTGATAATTAAGTTATATCTGGGGCAGGGTCAGGTATTGTGTGTTTAAGCATACAAGTACAAGCCAGCAAACCAGAAATCAAAAAATCCAGAGCAATAACTTAGAAATCACATATAATAAAGTAAGATGTTCAGCTCAAGTCATATTACATGAATAAATGACCTATAACATTATAGCAGATCACAGAAGAGAGTGGGTAAAACTAGTTGTATAACCCAGCATATTATTTCATGAGACTAGTACGTCGAAGGAATAATCCAAATAAGAAAACTCTCATATATATACCTTAGGTCTTATGTCGCCATAATCTAAGCTTATACAACCCGAGTTACCCCATGCAGGAGAATATTAAAGTGTTGTATTTTAAGTTATCTAATAATAATACTCTGTACCATTTGATATTTTAATCATCCTCTTGCTAGTATCTCACATCACTGACAGTTCGTACTAGAGCTCGCACTCTAGTAGAACTCATTCAGATCTAATATGTAAATACCAAAAACCGAACGAAGGAGAGACCAAATATCCCACATTCCTAATATTATATTATTTGGTTATTAAATTCTTATTATTCATCCGATCCATATGTTTATGTATGTGTTACCAGTACACATACATTCACATATAAATAAGACGAGTAATTATTGAAAACTGATGAAGATCTGATGGCTCATATTTATAGTGGGTTCTGGCTCAGCCTGGAATACGGTTCAGGAGATCAGGCTTCTTCTTTTGGGGACTTATATTACGCCCCACACGACACTTCAGGCCGGATTTATATTATACCCAACACGACATTGCAGAGATCTCCAATATTATAAATATGACATCATACCGGCATCCATCAGTTTCTCCTACCCCAGTATAAGTTATCCGTATTATAGATTATTATAGTAAGAGTACAGGAGAAACAAGAGATACAGGAGATACATGTATATCCGGAGATATAAGAGATACAGGAGTATACGACACAGGAGATACATGGATATCCGAAGATATAAGAGATACAGGAGTATCCGGAGATACAAGAGTACAAAATCACAGTCACCGTACATATAACAAGAGCAGGGTTGAAGAGTTAACCAGTCATGTGTCATATCACAAGTGAAGTATAGTACAAGCCAAACATAAGATGCAACTGAATACCATATCATATGTTAAGTGTCAGGTGATGGTGTATTAGGTGTCAGGTGTCAGGGGAGGTACAATAACACGACAATCACATGATTATGATATCAAGTGTCAAGTAATTAGCAGATCGAGCAACATGATATAGGAAAATATATTATTTAAATATTTCAAACTCTTCACAACCATAATTATAACATTAACATATTAAGTTATTAAGCAAGCAAGCGAGCGGAACTTAAGCAGAGCTGGAACGAAGCTAAATATAGCACTACATGCTGTATTTAAAATTTTATTCTCGTATTTAAAATTTTGAGATGAAAATGTAGTGGCTGGTGCTTTGAGCTAGACAAGATTTATATATAAACTAAGGATGAGTTAGTGAGTGAGCAAAAGAAGCAAACGGTTGGTAAATGGGATAAATTTGTAAATGCTATTAAATTTTTGTAGGCCCTCCATCATTGATTGCTGAGCACGGATGCCCACTCCCGTGATTCAGAATTTCAGAGTGTTATGATTCAATTCACGACAAACTTTCGCTAAGCGCCTGTTTGACTGTTGGAAAACAAATGAGGGAGATGTATGTGGGCTCCACTGAGTTAGTTTTTGAGCGTTTTCTGAACTTTTAGCTCGGAATTGACACTGAAAGTGTTGTAAAAAGTTGAGTTGAAAGCGTGAGACCGACATATTTTTTCTTTTCAGTTTTTCCAACAAATAAATACAATGGAGCACTGGAAAATGATATGGAGTTCTAATATGAGAACTAAAAAACTGAGTTTTCATTCACTTTCAGGCAAAATTTCTTGGTGTAGGGGAAAGAGATCATGCAGACGCACAAAAATAGTGTGGTATGGAGAAATAAATACTTTAATCTCAAGTTAAGCAGAAAAATTGAGGGGATAATGTATGCAAGCAATTCGCTACTTTATTGGAATAAGTTGCAGTATTACTTTTGTCTGATATATGTTCATTCAATTATGTAAATAATTGAATTTGTTTCACATATTATTTTAAATACTAACAGTGATCAATTTTTGCTATTTGTTTACGGAAATCTGATGACACTCAAATTAGCAGACTTCGGACTGGTGCGTCCGTTTTCTACTGAAATGAGAGGTTGCTCGTTCACATATCTTGATTTTATCTAATAATAATAATAATAATAATAAATCAATAATATACTAATATCTTACAACAGTTATCTAATTTGCCAACTGATTATTATGAATATGTATAAGAACTGATATTTTAAGATCAGTTTTCAAACTAACAGTTATAATAACTTTGATTATAGAACGAGATATTAAATTATTTGAAAGCTTCTTACTCAAGCCAAAAGTTATTATCAAATACACTTTATTTCAACCGTAAAATTAGTTTCCTTTGGTATATAAACTTTTTTTTTTTTTTTTGGCTAGAATCAAAATAAATACATTAGTGACTCCTGTGTACTATACCACAGGCATCAGCAATTTGGTATATAAACTAATCTTGACTATCTTGTGATATCATTAACACAGGTTCTACCAATTGTACTCAAGAAATGGCAGATATTCAAATTAAAATAAAATTGAAGGGGATTGGATAGAATATAAGTGTCGATTTTTGTAAATTTAAAATCTCGAATCTTTACTATATGTACTATCAAATTAATATGTGAATCTTATTTTTGAATACTTTTGCTACTAACATTGAGAATTGATTTCCAGACTACTTACCTATGTTTGCCTACAAGCATGTTTGCTATTTTTTTAACTATATTTTTGTTATAATTATGTCTTTTAACTTTATAAAATATCAATCTAAAGTTTGTTTCTCTATCATTCAAAACCAAAAAATAGAAAGTAAAAAATAAAAAAAGCCTCTTCTGCTAAACTTTAATATAATTGATGGGTTGCTATTATTCGGCCCCTTTCCAAATCTCTTATATTAAGAGTTTCAAAAAGAAAAAAAAAACCTATAACTTAAATACCTTTCAGAGTAGTTTCCAAAATGGTTGAGAAATTTGCTCCTAGAAAGTCTCTGCTCCTTTAATTCCTCCACGGTTTTCGAAAAGCAAAAAAAAAAAAAAAAAAAAAAAAAAGAGGTTTCGATTAGTTTTCTAACATAAAATCAAATTACACTGTAATTAAAATGATCTCATAGCCAAAATTTGCTTCTAAAATTTCTTCATCTAACGTTATCATTGTTAGTCATATTGTGTTTTAATTTGATGTTGACTACTCGCTAAGTTATTTTATATTAACAATTCCTACTCTAGTAGTTTTTATTTGTGTTTTGGTCTAGGTCAAATCACGTGTACAGAGAGACTGAATGGAACAAAATTCATATTGTTATATTAATCTAGGAGGTGGTTGCATTATTCTAACTCAAATACTCAAATTGTTTAATTATCAAGAATTCTCCAAGTAGAGCGAGAGAAAAGAGCCAATCAACACAAATCATTTGAAACAAGATAATCGAGCCGAGAAATTACAAAATCTACTTTAACATACCATGTAAGGTAAGAAGAATTAAGACAAGAAAGTCAATTGGCACTAGAACGCTTGCATTTTCATATCTCATTTTATTTCAAATGTTTTTTACTCAAAGTTTTATAAATTGCCCAAAAACTCTCAATGTGTTCAAAATATCATTGTGGGACTAAATGCTTTTAGCTTCCTTTAGTCCCATTTGCTTTGAATTAGGCAATCTTTGGACTTGAATATCTCATTCATTCGAAGTCGGAATTGAACATGTGAATATACCACGTTCATCCCAATGGAAGGAGAACACACTCCAACCATCATCCAGTTGATTCGATCAACAGATCTTATCATAATTCAGCTCAAAGATTCGCTTTCATATTCTTCAATTCCAACAATCCCCCACAATGAATGGAGATTCAAGGAAATGACACACAAAGAGATTGACTCTATTGTGAAAGGTACTTGAGAAAAGAAACTGCATAAGGATTGGTGAACTAGGTCTTGAACCTTCCATAGCGAAAACTTTATCGGACTTACTGGCTAATCAGTGAACTAGGTCTTGAACTGTTAGCCGTTAGTGTAAGCCAAGTCAACAAGCTTCACACAGTGACTTTCCAAATTAACTTTGGTTCTCGGTTGTGTCCGTTTTGGCCCTGGACATTCTTGGTTTCAGAGAGTATCTTTAGGGAATAACAGCCTCCATAGAAATTCCCAAAGAGCGACCCAACTCTATACTCACATAGGTGATGGACCTATTAAGAGTAGTCTACTCTACTCCACTTGTTTAGTAACAAGATATATGCATCATTAAAAGCGTTAAGCTTATCCTTAATCCACTTGTAGAAAAGCACTTATGTGCACCTTAGGAATGGATTGGAGTCAAGCTCCCAAGTGCTTACTTGCTAAGTCAATCATAACTAGTTTTTCCTCTTGAACTTAGTCTGTGGGATCTCCAGTCGCTAAGTGAGGTTTTCATTAAGCTGACTCGGTAAGATTAGGCTTTTAGACCCATTCCCCTCGATGCGCAGTTTATACGCTCTCCACTAAACCTTTAGTAAGCGGATCCGCTAAATTATCCTTTGACGATACAAAGTCAATAGAGATAATTCCATTTGAGAGCAATTGTTTCACGGTATTATGTCTACGACGAATATGTCTAGACTTACCGTTGTATATAACATTTTGTGCCCTAGATATAGCTGCTTGATTATCGCAGTGTATACATATAGCGGCACTGGCTTTTGCCATAATGGTATATCTTCTAAGAATTGTCAAAGCCATTCTGCTTCTTCTCCAGCCTTATCTAAGGCTATGAATTCCGATTCCATAGTGGAACGGGCAATACATGTTTGCTTAGAAGATTTTCATGATACCGCTGCTCCTAGAGTAAATCATATCCGCTAGTTGATTTTGATTCCTCAGAATCTGCAATCCAATTAGCATCACTGTATCCTTCAAGTACAGGTGGATACTGTTCATACCTCAAGGCATATTCCTTGGTATGTGATACGTAACCCAATACTCGTAGTAGAGCGGTCCAATGTAGATCACTAGGATTGCTAGTGTATCTACTTAACTTGCTTACAGCGTAAAAAAATATCGGGTCTAGTGCAATTCATCAAGTACATTAGACTTCCGATAATCTGAGAATACTCCAACTGGCGTATTCCAGTTCCTGTATTCTTATGAAGGTGGACGTGTGGGAGAAAAGGATTTGTATTCTCTTTTATCCCATGATCCTTGAATCTTTCTATCATCTTATCACATAGTGAGATTGAGATAGACTGATTCTATCTGGTGTTCTGGTGATTTTAATTCCTAAAATTACATCAGCAACCCCCAGATCCTTCATATCAAAACTGTTGGATAACATTCGTTTAGTGGACTTAATAAGTTCAATATTAGTCCCAAGTATCAACATGTCGTCTACATAAAGACAAACAATGATACATGCATTTCCAACTGTTTTAGTGTACACACACTTATCGCATTCATTGATAGTGAATCCATCTTTGATCATGACACTATCAAATTTCTCATGCCATTGTTTTGGAGCCTGCTTTAAACCGTATAAGGATTTTACCAATTTACACACCTTGTGTTCTTGGCCCTTGACTATAAATCCTTCAGGTTGCTCCATATATATCTCTTCATTTAATTCACCATTTAAGAATGCAGTCTTGACATCCATTTGATGGATATCTAAGTTGTGCAATACTGCAATTGCAATTAACATCTGAATGGACGTTATTCTTGTTACTGGTGAATAAGTATCGAAGTAGTCAAGTCCTTCTTTTTGTCGATAACCCTTGGCTACTAATTAGCCTTGTACTTATCGATAGATCCATCGGGTTTTAATTTTCGTTTGAAAATCCACTTACACCCAATTGGTTTACTTCCAGGAGGCAAGTTTACCAATTCCCAAGTATGATTACTTAGTATGGATTCTATTTCGCTATTTATAGCTTCTTTCTACATTTGTGCTTCTAGGGTTGACATAGCCTCTTTAAATGTTTGAGGCTCGCTCTCAATAGCGTATGCTATGAAATCAGGACCAAAGATTTTGAGATTCTAGATCTCTGACTTCTTCTTGGTTCAGTTTCCGCATTAACAATTGGTTCCTCGGGGCTTTCGTCCCTGAACGCTATCTCGTGTGTTCTTTTCCCAGAAGTCTTATCTGCTTCCCGTTTGTATGGAAAGATGTCTTCAAAGAACACAGTATCTCTAGATTCGATAATCATGTTTACATGAATATCTGGTATCTCTGATTTATGAACCAGAAATCTGTAGGCACTACTATTCAAGGCATAGCCTATGAATATGCAGTCCATAGTTTTTGCTCCCAACTTAGTCTTTTTAGGTAATGGTGCTAGCACCTTTGCTAGGCACCCTCACATTTTGAGGTAATGGTAGGAAGGTGTCCTTCCATGCTATAACTCAAATGGTATAAGACCAAGTTTCTTGTGGGGTACTCTATTTAGAATATAGTTTGCAGTTAATAGAGCTTCCCCCCATAAGTTCTGCGGAGCTCCAGAACTTACGAGCATGGAATTTACCATCTCCTTCAAAGTTCTGTTCTTCCGTTCAGTAATTCCATTTTGCTGAGGAGTGTATGTGCTGTAGTTTGATGGATTATACCAAAATTAGCACATAACTCACTAAAATCATTTGATTCATATTCTCCGCCTCTATCGGATTTTAGAATCTTGATTTTCTTGTTGAGTTGATTCTCAACTTCAGCTTTATATGTTATAAACATATTTATTGTCTCATCCTTACTGTTTAAAAGATACACATAACAGTATCTTGTACAGTCATCGATAAAAGTAATAAAATACTTTTTACCGCCTCTAGTTGGCATAAATTTTAAGTCACACAGATCGCTATGAATTAACCCTAAAGGTTCTGTATTTTAATCAATTGAGTGAAATGAATTTTTTGCCAACTTGGCCTCAACACAAATCTCACACTTGCGAATTTCTTCCAAGTTGAGTTTAGGAATATATCCCAGATTAGACAAGTTCTTTAAAGACTTGTAATTTATATGCCTTAATCTAGCATGCCACAAATTAGGAGACTCAAGTAAATAAACAGAAGATTTTCCTTTATTTATAAGCTTCGGGTACAAATACACAGACTTTTTATCTACCACTGCAACATTGGCTTTAAAAAGTCCATTAACAAGATAACCCTTTCCCACATACATCCCTCCCTTAGTAAGTACAAATTTATCAGATTCAAACACCATTCTAAATCCTTTCTTACTAAGTATTAATCCGGAGATCAAATTCTTGCGGATGTCTGGAACATGAAGCACATCGTTAAGAGTAAGCTCTTTCCCCGATGTCCACTTCAGGATGATCTTGCCCTTTCCTTCAACCTTTGAGGAAGCTGAATTACCCATGAATAGTTGCTCATCTTGCTCTAGCCTTTGATATTCTGAGAATAACAATTTCTCCGAGCAGATGTGCCGAGTAGCTCCAGTGTCTACCCACCAATCCTTATTGTTGGTTGTCAGATTCACTTCTGACACCACAGCTGAAAGGCTTGGAGACTCATGGTCGGTCAAGTTTGCCTGTGGGTGACTTTTCTTGTTCTTTTTGAAACGGCTGCGATATTCATTCGCCTTATGCCCCCTCTTTGTTGCAGATGTAGCAGGTTCCTTTGAAGCGCATGTTCTTGCCTTCTTGGACCTTACCTTTGTACCCCGGGGAAGTCTTCTTCCGCTTTAAGCCTTTGGAAGTAGACGCTTTCCCCTTTGAGTCTTCGATCACATTGGCTTTTGCTTCGTAGGAGTTCTTGCTGCTCCTTTTCTCGGACTTTCTATTGTCCTCCTCGATTCGAAGCCTCACAATGAGATCTTCCAACTTCAACTCCTTTCGCTTATGCTTCAGGTAGTTCTTGAAATCTCTCCATGCAGGTGGGAGTTTTTCCACGATAGTAGCCACCTGAAAAGTTTCAAGAAGAATCATACCTTCGGCTTCTATCTCGTGCAAGATAAGTTGGAACTCTTGCACCTGACTGATTACAGTCTTGCTGTCCACTATTTTGTACTTCAGAAATCGTCTAACGACGAACTTCTTGGTACCAGCATCCTCAGTCTTGTACTTCTTGTCAAGACTGGCCCATAACTTCTTTACCGTAGTGATAGGACTGTAGACATTGTAAAGAGAGTCATCCAGTCCATTTAAAATATAATTTCGGCAAAGGAAGTCACATTGAGTCCATGCATCAGTTGCAGGCTCTGGTGGATCTTCTTGCAGGAATCTGGCCAGATGAAGAGTGGTCAAGTAGAAGAGCATCTTCTGTTGCCACCTCTTGAACTCTGTGCCATCAAATTTCCCTGGCTTCTCCGGCTTCGGGTTAGGAAGTGGAGTTGGCATCAAAGCTTGTAGCTGCATGTTTGGTGCCTTGCTAGTGCTATCTTGATTAGTCTCAGACATTTTCTTCAAGTTCAAGCAGAACAGAAGTAAGAAACTTCAATGGTAATTGTCTTAAGATTGTTGGTATTCTGCTTAACAGGAATCAATCTGACAACTAATCAAGATCACTGAAATATCAACAATCTAATTGGCCAGGTCGGCAAATATCAGGTGGGAGATTTTTCGTTCAATAGAACGTTCCTTAATTTAAGAACCACGTTTCAATTTCCTTCCTTAGTTAAACACCAATTAGACTGAATCTAAATTAGTCTCGATATACTATAAAGTATATCCCCTGTATAAAGGACTTAATCCACTTATACAGTATTTGGAGTGAGGTACGCTTAGAGCGAATCTCCTTAAGACAATTACGTCCCCCGCACCGGTGCTAACGGGATAATGGACGCTGGTCTCCAAGATACAACACTCCTTCACGGTATTTGGATAGCACTACCAAATCACCGTATGGTCGAACCGTAGTCAACCAGTACCTTCACAGGATCGTTGAAGCAGCGGTACAAGGACAAATTTCAGATGAATATTTGCCTTTACTTTGGAGGAGCACTCACTGTTAAGGACGAAGGAAGGTTGAAGAATATTCTTCTTCAGAAGTCTTAGATTCAGACAACAATTCTATAAATATTCTTCTTCAGAAGTCTTAGATTCAGACAACAATTCTATAAAAGAATCTGTTGAATTTCTAAGCCCTCTTTCAGAACGAATTTTGCAGAATCTTCTTTGGAAGTCGCTTCGGAAACCGAGTTATGGATTTCCCACTTCTCGCTGGAAGTCGCTTTGGAACTCTACTTCCCAGTTCAGAACGCATGCTTGCTTCTGCTTCAGAACTCAAATAGAAAGAGAGAGTTGTTTACTTGGTGTCGGTGTGTCTTCAATTGAGAGATCGGAGCGCTTTATATAGCGCTCTAGGAGGGGCCAACGGGTTCGAACCCAATGAAAGGTTGCACCCTTTCGACCCAGCAGTCGTGTCTGTTGGCAGCCCAACAGTCGCAACTGTTGGCAGTCCAACTGACTCAGAGCGGTCCCGAGCCCGGCCCGGCACCGACACCGACACCGGCGCCGGCCGCCGCCGCCGCGGCGCGCGCGCGCACAAACGTGCGGGCGGGCATAGATCCCTCCCAATCGTGCGCGAAAACTCCAAGTACCCAAAGGGCACGCCCTTTGTTCTCAATTTTCTCTATTTATACACCACAAACTTTCATCCCACGGCCAATGTGGGAGTAAATGCTTTTAGCTTCCTTTAGTCCCATTTTGGCTTTGAATTAGGCAATCTTTAGACTTGAATATCTCATTCATTCGAAGTCGGAATTGAACATGTGAATATACCACGTTCATCCCCAAAGGAAGGAGAACACACTCCAACGATCATCCAATTGATTCGATCAACGGATCTCGCCATAATTCAACTCGAAGATTCATGCTTATATTCTTCAATTCCAATAATTCTAACTCAAATACTCAAATTGCTTAATTATCAAGAATTCTCCAAGTGGAGCCAGAGAAAAGAGCCAACCAACACAAAATCATTTGAAGCAAGATAATCGAGCCAAAAAATTACAAAATCTACTTTAACATACCATGTAAGGTAAGAAGAATTAAGACAAGAAAGTCAATTGGCACTAGACCACATTTTTACGCTTGCATTTTTATATCTCATTTTTATTTCAAATGTTTTTTACTCAAAGTTTTATAAAATTGCCCAAAAACTCTCAATGTGTTCAAATATCATTTTGGGGCTTTATAATTTAATTATATATTTATAAGTATTTTGATAATTTTTTTCATAATTTTTTTAGACATTTTAAATCAAGTTTTCGAGTTTAGCAATCATTTGGATCGACTGCCAGAATGCAGCAGTCGACCGGAATGCAAATGTGTTTTTAAATTCTGAAGCGGCGCAAAAAATTGCATTAGGTTGTGTCTACCACCAGGTCGATGATTCGTTCGCTATTTGACAAAAAAATTGCACTAGGTCATGTCTACCTCCGGTTGGGTCGCAGATCGACCGCCGAGTCAGAGCATCATCTGCCCAGCGCATTATTTACACTAGGCCGGGTCGACCGCTGGGTCGGTGATTCGTTCACCCAGTACAAAATTTGCACTTCGCCTGATGACCGTCGGAACGAATCTTCGTTCGCTGCTTGTCAGTTTGGGGACCCCAACTCTTGGCCACAAGTCGATTTAACCCTCAGGTCGATCGATCATCCGCTAGATATTTTTTTCACTGGTCGACCACTGAGTGGATTATGCGTTTTGATTTTTTTCAAAATTGTACAGGAATTTTTCTCATTTCTTTGTAATATTTTATTCAAACCACACAATTCTTTTTCTGGAACGACACATTTCATGTGATCATTAGAAAATCATTGTTCATCATTGGATTGATCGCCAGAAGAATTATACGTCCGTTGGTCACGGTGCATTCAATGCGGTTAAGTGTTAAACAGTCAATCCGATCGACTGCCCAGTTTTAGCGATCAACCTGGTTGATTCAACTTTTGATTTGAGAGAGCACGAATTTTTAAGGAGAACTTCTCACTCACTCTTATCTACTCCTCTCTATAAATACCATTTCTCAACACACTTTCAATAACTCTAGACAGACACTTGAGAAATTTTCTAGAGCTTTTCATTTAAAGTTTTTCAAAGCAATTTTCACTCTTTCAAGCTAATTCTTCAAATTCTTCAAAAGTAATTCAAAGTGTTCTCTATTGTTGTGATTGAGAGTTGTATTTCAACTTTATTCTTTGATCTCAATCTCTATAAATGTTCAACTTAGATTCTAGATCCAAGTTTTCAATTTTCATCTTTCAAAGCATCTAGATCTAAAAGTGCCATGCTTTACTTGTCCTTTTTCTTCTCACTAGTAAAGTCTCAAATTGTAATTTTTTCTTTATTGATATTAGAGTTATATTGGTTCTCATTTTGCAAAGAGAACAATTTTTTATTGTGATTATTTGTTAGTGAGAAAATTCAATCACTTAGAAAGTGAGTTGGTGAAGGTTTACACGTTTATCCGGACAAAAAGTGATTTATAAGGTCTAGACTTCTATTCAAAAAGAAAATCGGTTGTAAAAGATCTAAACTTTTACCGGAAAAGTAAGCTACCAATAAAGATTGATTGAAATCCTAAAAAAGAGGCATCTAAGTAGTAAATTAAACCGCTTGGTCGCTGAACCACTGTACATCATGCGTCTCTCTCTCTCTCTGTGCGCGCGTGTGTTATATGTTAGTTGCTATTGATTTATTATTGTTGGCCCAAAGGCCTATCGCCCTAGTTTTGATGATGATCAACTCATGAAGTTATATTTACTAATGATCTTGTGCTAATTAGTGACAGATTTCATGATCAAGATCTTAGTAGGTGCAAAGCTCAACAGAGGTTAAAAGATCAAGATTTGGAGCTTGCATGTTGTGATCCAAGGAGTTTTTGGATCAAGCTTGGACCAAGTCAAGAAGATGAGAAGCCTTCAAGGGAAGACTTCAAGAAGATGAAGACTTGTGTCTAGGTATAGAATTTGTATTTTTGTTTTAGTAAAAATGTAAAGGATAGATAGTTGGTGGATTGCTCAAGTTATATCACACACACACACACTCTTGATTAGAACTCTTGATTTAAAGTGCTTTCATACAAGAATTTTTATTTTAGAAAAAGAGTTTTCTTTAAGACAAAATATTTGTTGGTTTTTGGTATTTCTATCATGTATATTCTTTAACCAAACCAAGTTGTATACTAGATTTCAAAAACATAGATATTTCATATTGATTGTGGTGTGGATCATATCCATACACACTATGCTTTTAAATGGACTCAAATATCTTGTTTTTGTATTTGATAAAGGTTTGGAAAAACATTTCATGGAAAATTAGGTTTTTATCAAAGAATTTTTACCAAGTATTTTACCTTGTTAGTAGTATGACACATGCTCATACTCTATGATTTTTCAAGACCAAAACATTTTATCCAAGACCCAAAACCTAAATCCAAATTTTCCAGGTCCTGGAAATTCTGATTTTTCAGAATTTCTCAGTGACCGGTCGACCGGCAGTCGACCGGCACTCGACCGACATGCACAATTTTTGTGCATGTGCGTATCAGTCGACCGGAGTCGACCGATACTCGACCGACCCAAACCTGTTGCTCTCTGGAAATTGCCAGTCGACCGGACCGGTCGACCGACAGTTCATTCCAGAAGAGCGGTCGACTCACCAGTCGACCGTGGCTGCAACGGTCAGAAAAATGACCGTTGGCCGGTCGACCGGAGGTCGACCGCCAGCTCTGACAGAACCTCAACGGCTCTTTTTCTGGGCAGCCTATATAAAGGGTTTTTGTCATCTGTTTTAGATAGAACATTTAGGAGACTTCTTGAGCTGTTTTTTAGACACTTTTAGAGGAGTTTCTCTACAAGATTTTAGTGCAAATACTTCCAATCAAAGGAAGAGTTTTTATCAAGAGAGTGTTTAAGTGATTTCTTGTGTTTTCCAACAAAGCTTTCTTTCCTTCATTTTCTCACCACACACTTGAGCTTTCCATTGCTAGATATTCTTATAGGTGTGTTGTAGTGAGAGTGCTCTTTAGGTGATCAAGTGTTGTGATCATCAAAGAGATTTTTCTTGTATTTTGAGGAAGCGGGCAAGTGTGCTCGTTGTGGTTGGAGTTCGGTTGTGAACTCATTGGTAGAGGTACGGCCTCGGCGAGTCGGTGGACTTGCGTGTGTACGGGACTTGGGAGTCCGAGGGTTTGTAGGTGTGCGGCACCGAGGAGAGATCCATTGGGATCTTGCATAGTGGAAACCCTTCGTGTGTCGAAGGCGGGATGTAGAGCAAGTGTGCTCGAACTCGAAACAACCCTTTGTGTTTGCGATTGCTTACTCTATCCCTCTCTCTCTCTTTGTCTCTTTTATATCTTGCATGCGTTATTGTCTTTATCATTTACTTGCTAGATATATTTCCCTTGTGCTCATAATTGATATACATACTTGCTTGGGATTGTTGTTAACACTAGTATTCAACCAAGAGAGCCAACGCGGCACCTCAACCCATTCAAGGGGAATCTAGAGGAGCTTGTCCAGAGCCTCGCAAGGGGAATTCGGCAACACTCTTGAGTTATACATAAGTGTTTAATAAAAAGAATTTTTAATTTGGTCAACTTAGTTTAATTCCGCATTATTTGTTCACAAGTGACCATTAGATTAGCCATCACCTATTCACCCCCCTCTAGGTGATCTTACAATTGGTATCAGAGCTAGTGCTCTTGATAAGGGTCTAACAACCTAAGAGTTAAAGATCCTACATTTGGGCTAATCACAATATTTGTTGTACACACACACCTCACCATGGACTTTATGTCACCACCCACCTTTGATATTCTTAACATCCACATTTGGAAAGTTAAGATGTCATTATTCCTCAAAGCCCTAGGTTATAATGTATATCTTGCCACTACTAATAATGCTTATTGTATAGATGGTAAGAATATAGAGGCTAATACAAAAGCCCTTCATGCTCTTAAATGTACCCTAAATGATGATTATTTATCTAGGGTTTCTAACATTGAATCGGCTTTTGTAGCTTGGAACACCCTCATCTCCCTTGGCGAAAATGAACAATACTATGCGGGGAGTGATTCGGATGTTGGAAGCGACACCTCCAACAAGTGCTACATGGTCCAAGGGGATGACCCCCTTGAGGTAAATACCGAATCTGATGATGAGGATGCTAGTATGTCATATGATGAGCTAAATTCTTTATGCCAATTATTGCTTGAAAGATATGACATAATTAAGAAAGAAAATAAAATTTTGAAAAAGGACATTGCTTGCATGCATAATGAACATGATTCATGTAGAGATAACATTGCATGCTTAGAAAAGAATAATAAAGATTTGAAAAGGAACATTGATTGCATGCATGTAGAAAATGATTCTTTTAAAAATAAACTTGCATGTTTAGAAAAGGAAAATGAAGACTTGAAAAATGAAAATGTTTCCCTCATGTCTAAATTAAATGATTTGTGTAAAGGGAACACTATTTTGAAGGATAATATTGCTATGGTTGAAAAACAAAAAGAAAGTATTTTGGAAGAAAATAAATCTTTAAAAGAAAATTTGTTGAAAAAGGAAAAGATAATGTTTGTAAAAAGAAAAAGAAAAATGATTCTTCATCTCATCATGCTTTTCATGCCACATCTAATGAGATTAAGAATATGAAAAATAAGATGAATAATTTGAGCTCTAATTTGAGCACATGTGCATTCAACCATTCTAAGTTGGAATCCTTGTTTCAAAAGAAACAAGTTCCCCATGCTCATGCTCATACACATCATGCTCATGCTTATAGTGCACATCACGATCACAATCACACTCATAAGCATCATGCTAAGGTGTACATTTGTACATATTGTGGCCGCAAAGGCCATCTAGCAAAATATTGTTTTGATAAGAAACCATATTTATATTTTGCTAAGTATAATAGATTTTGGGTTCCTTACAACAATGCTAACCCCAAAGGACCCAAGAAAACATGGGTACCAAAACCCCCACCTTTTGATTTTGATGTAGGTGTGGGATCTCACAAAACGTGAGAAGGTTGGTACCTTGGTAGTGAATGCAATGGATATGATGGACACTCTTATAAATGCATTGCTATCAAGGAATTTTTGGTGGAAAAGACCACCATGCTTGGAGCTTTGAAGTTGGTAACAATTTCTTAACTCCTATTTTTATATACATGCTTTTACTTATTTCATACATTCATAGCATATTCATGAGTTTGTTTGATTTGTGCTTCATGTGGTATTTACATGCTTAGATGTAGAATATATCAAACTTGTATGTATACATATACAAATAGTGAATTACAATTGACTCTTAAATAATTTGAACTTCATGCTCACTTGTATCCACTTTATGCATATGTATAATCTAGTTTTGATAATTCTCATATATACATGTTGTGCCATTTTTTGTGATTTACTTCATGTATATGCATGTTTAATTCAAATCTAATAAATATACATGTATACCCGTGAGTCTCTTACCTTCATGCAAACATTTAATAGACTCTTTTATTTTTGGATATGTATGCATATTGTTGGATTTGTATAATTCATACATATACCATGTAAATTTTTTTTGATTTGTTTTGATACAAATGATTTTTGTGTGTTGTTAAATAAAAATTTTAGTCATGATTTGATTTGGACTTCTATGACTATTTTCATGTAGATACTATTTACATAACCTTTGAACACTCTATCCTTAAGAAAATATATAATTTGGAGCTTTATGGAATATGAGTGCTTGAACTTTTATGTATTTAGTATTATTCATGAAAAACATATGATTTTTTATTTATGAAGGATCTTTAACTAGTTTGTCAAAAATTTATTTAAACTAGTTATCTATTCTTCAAGTATTGCACATGATTCTATTTTTATGGATAAATTCTTTTGTGATTTCAAAATTTTTGATGCTACATTGTATTGAATATTAGTTTAGATGTTAGTATTTGTCAACACTTGGATTTATACTTGTACACCTTATGGACCACAAATAAATCTATATATGATTGGGTTGAATGCTTATTTGTGCCTATTAGATGTACTAGTATAGCCTTGTGTTGATGATCATTACATTCTTAAACTTGTATTCCCAATTGGATTTATGTTTTGATCATGTGATTTCATTTCATGTATAAGTTTCTTTTGCCAAAACATTAAAATACATGGATAACCCTTGAGTCATTTGCTTTTCATGCAAATCTATTTATGAGGACTCAATTGTATTTTGGGGATATGTATGTATACTTAATGTCTTGTCAAACATACATATGCTATGAAATATAATTTTGATGATTTTCATATATTAAAATTTGTAATGATTTTCGTATTTTCAAAATTTATGATTTTAAGGAATATTGAGTTTTATTGCAATTTTCATGATACCATGTTTCACATAACACTATCCCACTCACTTCTTTTTGATATGGACTTTATGGATAGAGTGCTTTTTAGTGCCTTGTGTTTCATTGATCTTTCATGAAAAATTTTTTAACTTATTCCTTGATGGAAGGATCTCGTACTAGTTCTTAAAACAAGTTCATTTAACTAGTTCGAATTCTTCATATGGTAGATTATATGATGTATACACTTATGCTTACTTTTCAATTGGTATCATTGGATATGTTCAATTGGTATCAATATGACTTCATGTTGTGTATATTCATATTTTGATTGTATGTATGAATGCCTTCAAATATATCAATTTCTATTGGTAATATCTATTCATACATATATGTGATCTATTTGTGCTTATTTTACAAGTGGTATTTCCTTTAAAGCACAAAGTTGTTAATGCTAAGCTTACTTCAAATCTTATTTATCTTCAAGCTTATGCATTGTATTTCATAATTGGTATCAAAATTCAAATTTGGTTGTTCTACATTTGGTACCTTAAAAGAAAATATTGTATTTTAAGATTTTCAAAATTTTGTTTTCATAAGAAAAATTCAAAATTTTTGATTTGTATTGTCTATATGCAAGGAGAGCTTAACATCTCTCTTACATATAGATTCATGTTGAGTATATTATAAATTGAGGAGATTGACAACTCTTCTTTATATGATATACGTGTGTAGGGGGAGCTTCACATCTCCTCATATGCATGACATATTATACGTTATGTGAATTAGGGCTTGTCATCCCTCTTTCATGTAATGTATATGTGTCGGGAAGCTAACTTAACGTCTTCCTCTTCATGAATTTATATCGCATATAAATTTTATTGATTAATTTGTATTTACCCTCCTTGATTTCCTTAAGGGGGGAGAAAAATTTGTTTGATGTATTTTTCTTTGAACCCTTTGTTGATGATTGACAAAAAGGGGGAGAAGAATTTGTGATTTTATATGCATGATTTCATGATTTCCTTACTTAAGGGGGAGAAAGATTTTGACTTGTGCTTTTACTCATGCATACCAAATAAATAAAAGAATATAAAAGTTTGAGAAAAATTTGTGCATTTTTGTGCATTCATTTGCATACATTTTCATGTACTTCATTGAATATCTATTGCTTATTTATTATGCATGAGTTAAGGGGGAGCTTCTTTGAAGCTTTACTTTAATCCATGCATATATAACTCCATGAGTTTTGTCATCATCAAAAAGGGGGAGATTGTTGGCCCAAAGGCCTATCGCCCTAGTTTTGATGATGATCAACTCATGAAGTTATATTTACTAATGATCTTGTGCTAATTAGTGACAGATTTCATGATCAAGATCTTAGTAGGTGCAAAGCTCAACAGAGGTTAAAAGATCAAGATTTGGAGCTTGCATGTTGTGATCCAAGGAGTTTTTGGATCAAGCTTGGACCAAGTCAAGAAGATGAGAAGCCTTCAAGGGAAGACTTCAAGAAGATGAAGACTTGTGTCTAGGTATAGAATTTGTATTTTTGTTTTAGTAAAAATGTAAAGGATAGATAGTTGGTGGATTGCTCAAGTTATATCACACACACACACACTCTTGATTAGAACTCTTGATTTAAAGTGCTTTCATACAAGAATTTTTATTTTAGAAAAAGAGTTTTCTTTAAGACAAAATATTTGTTGGTTTTTGGTATTTCTATCATGTATATTCTTTAACCAAAACCAAGTTGTATACTAGATTTCAAAAACATAGATATTTCATATTGATTGTGGTGTGGATCATATCCATACACACTATGCTTTTAAATGGACTCAAATATCTTGTTTTTGTATTTGATAAAGGTTTGGAAAAACATTTCATGGAAAATTAGGTTTTTATCAAAAGAATTTTTACCAAGTATTTTACCTTGTTAGTAGTATGACACATGCTCATACTCTATGATTTTTCAAGACCAAAACATTTTATCCAAGACCCAAAACCTAAATCCAAATTTTCCAGGTCCTGGAAATTCTGATTTTTCAGAATTTCTCAGTGACCGGTCGACCGGCAGTCGACCGGCACTCGACCGACATGCACAATTTTTGTGCATGTGCGTATCAGTCGACCGGAGTCGACCGATACTCGACCGACCCAAACCTGTTGCTCTCTGGAAATTGCCAGTCGACCGGACCGGTCGACCGACAGTTCATTCCAGAAGAGCGGTCGACTCACCAGTCGACCGGTGGCTGCAACGGTCAGAAAATGACCGTTGGCCGGTCGACCGGAGGTCGACCGCCAGCTCTGACAGAACCTCAACGGCTCTTTTTCTGGGCAGCCTATATAAAGGGTTTTTGTCATCTGTTTTAGATAGAACATTTAGGAGACTTCTTGAGCTGTTTTTTAGACACTTTTAGAGGAGTTTCTCTACAAGATTTTAGTGCAAATACTTCCAATCAAAAGGAAGAGTTTTTATCAGAGAGTGTTTAAGTGATTTCTTGTGTTTTCCAACAAAGCTTTCTTTCCTTCATTTTCTCACCACACACTTGAGCTTTCCATTGCTAGATATTCTTATAGGTGTGTTGTAGTGAGAGTGCTCTTTAGGTGATCAAGTGTTGTGATCATCAAAGAGATTTTTCTTTGTATTTTGAGGAAGCGGGCAAGTGTGCTCGTTGTGGTTGGAGTTCGGTTGTGAACTCATTGGTAGAGGTACGGCCTCGGCGAGTCGGTGGACTTGCGTGTGTACGGGACTTGGGAGTCCGAGGGTTTGTAGGTGTGCGGCACCGAGGAGAGATCCATTGGGATCTTGCATAGTGGAAACCCTTCGTGTGTCGAAGGCGGGGATGTAGAGCAAGTGTGCTCGAACCTCGAAACAACCCTTTGTGTTTGTGATTGCTTACTCTATCCCTCTCTCTCTCTTTGTCTCTTTTATATCTTGCATGCGTTATTGTCTTTATCATTTACTTGCTAGATATATTTCCCTTGTGCTCATAATTGATATACATACTTGCTTGGGATTGTTGTTAACACTAGTATTCAACCAAGAGAGCCAACGCGGCACCTCAACCCATTCAAGGGGAATCTAGAGGAGCTTGTCCAGAGCCTCGCAAGGGGAATTCGGCAACACTCTTGAGTTATACATAAGTGTTTAATTAAAAAGAATTTTTAATTTGGTCAACTTAGTTTAATTCCGCATTATTTGTTCACAAGTGACCATTAGATTAGCCATCACCTATTCACCCCCCCTCTAGGTGATCTTACAATTATTAAAATATTGTGTTTATAGTTGTTGTGTTCATCTAATCAAATTGGGTATTAATTTTTGTATGTAGTTTTAAATCCTATTCACCCCGTTCAGGGTTGTCTTTTTTTGACTTTCAATCATGTCTTTTCTTTTAAAAAAACTTGTATACTAAATCCCTCTAATACTGATTATGAGTTTAAAAAATAGAAAATATTGAATTGTGAAATTCTTCTATCAACCATCTTAAAAAAATCCCAAAAGCTTTTGGGCAAAGGGAAAATAACACGGTGCACACGATTTTTGCAAGAGAAAAAAGGGTATTCTATTATTTTTGAAAATTTTGTTTGAATTTATTGTTTTTAATTATTTCTACATTATAACTTTTTATATATAGAATTTTTTGCTACAGATTAAGTCACTTCATAAGAAAGAATAAAGTGATTTTTTCTCCTCTTCTAAAATTCTAATCTTCAAGCAATTGAGTCATCTTTGGTAGCATAAGACTTCTAAGTATTTTTACTTCTTTCAAATATATTTTTTGTGAATGTTTGTTTACAATTAAGTCATCTTTGATAGCACAAGGCTTCTAACTATTTTTACTTCTTTCAAATATTTTTTTGTGAATGTTTGTTTGTGAAGTTATCGAAATCATTATCCTTCTATACAGATGTAGTGGCTATTTTTCAGCCTCTCTCGAAATCATGACACTTGTCCTGCGACAGAGGGACACTTTGAAAAATCAACAATTATTTTATCAAATCAAATCCATATCTACAGCTGAGAGGCACTTACAACCACAAAGATCGTACGATTATAACCACAAAGATCGTATGGTTGCAACCACTCGAGATACTAGCGATCTCGACATCACCCCTCAACTTGTATAAATACCCCTTTTCGTCCAAGGAGAAAGAGGAGGAGAAAAAAGAATCAAACTCCCGATCACTTATAACAGTACCACTGTAATCCTTCTTTTAAATATTAGCGCATCCTCTTTTCTCCCCTTGATTTTTTTCTTGTTCTCGGGTTTTTTTCACGTAAAAATCTGTCTTTGTGATTGTGATATTCTCTCCTCATTTTCACCTTTGTTTCTTTTTATGTTTGTGTACTGAGGTCTTATTTTTGGGATTTTTTGCTATCACAAATTGGTACTTTCATTGAGAGATCTTAGTGAACATTCAAAATATCCTTCTCTCCTGATAAATTTCTCTAGCCCAAATGCCTCCAAAGAAGCAAGCTATCACTCACAATGGGGTTGCTTCCTATGTCAAACTTGTTTCCATCACCAACGACGTCGCTACTGAATGCCAGTTGGATGACGATAACTCTGCATCCTCCACCCCATAGGAGGCAACAAAAGACGCTCATCTAACTCCACTCTCCGAAGGTTAGCTCCTCTAGATGATCACTGAAATGAAAGCCCAGATGGAAGAGTGACAGATTCAGACGAATCTCGAGTGAGAGCAAATGGCTCTCGACCGCGAGAATGCCAGGGAGACCGTGAGCAGGCAGCCCTCGATCGAGAAAATGCCTTCTGAGCATGAGAGACGTTAGAACGATCTAGTGAACAACTCCGTGCCCAAATTGTGACGCTTCGGGACTCCTAGAAGCATCAAAGATCGGTATCTCCTCGGCTAGGTAAGGATTCTGATGGCAAAATCAGTCTCCGTAGCCCTCCTCGAAAGAAAGCTGAGGAGATACCTAGTGTAACACCCTGATTTTTTTTCCCTTGAAAATTGGATTTAATACTTTAATCTCCGATCAAGGAGATTATACGAAACTATTGGAGGTGATGATTGAGTAAACTCTTGAGGGAAATGATTACATATATATATATACACATTCTGTGGGGGAAATTTAAAATAAAATTTGAATGGGCATAAATTTTGTGTATAAAATTTGTTTGTGTATTTATGTAGATGCCTATATATGAATATACATACATACATACATACATACATATACATACATACATATATATATATATATATATATATATATATATATATATATATATATATATATATATATATATACACACACACACACACACACATACATATATACATATACATATACATATATATACATATATATACACACACACACACACACACACACACACACACAAACACACATATATATACATCAACATGTAGTATTTCTATCATGCATACTACCCCACTAGATACATAATATTAAAATTCTAAACTATTGAGGTGGCATGATTTGGTCAACTTGGGAATGAGAGAGAGGCCAAGTGGCATACATGGGTAATTTTTCACCTTTTTATATTTGTGTATATAGGAAAAAGGTGAGGGAAGAAAAATTCATTTCACCCCTACTCTTCTCTCTCCTCATTTCTCCCCAAATTCTGGAGCCCTCCCCCCTCTCTCTCTCTCGCGCAGGGCGGCCAAAGGCGCGGCCGCGCGCGGCGGGGTCGCGGCAGGGCGCGGCCAGGCGCGGCCAGGGCCGCGGCGGCGCGGCGGGCGGCGATCGGCATATGAGGTGAGGGAGTTATCTTTTACTGCAAACTTGAATCAAATTTCAGATTTTAGTTCATCTACAAATTAATCCTGATTTATTGATGATTATTATCCTTGGTGTGGGAGTGAATTTTATATCACTCTCAGTTTTTCTCTCATTTCCTTCTTTTCATTAACTTGTGAGTTACTTATTGATTGGATGGTATGAAATCGATGATGAAAATTTTCATCCCGACTTGAGATTTTAGTTATCATTTGGGTCCTTGAATATTTTTTACATAAGTATGATGTGATGTAGAGAGATATATAATAACGATTGGATGATGAAAATAGAAATTCAGTTTGGTATTTTTGTTGGTAGAGACCGTCGTTGTGAGAAAGTCGAATCTTGATTCGGAGATTACCCGTTTTATTTCATGTATATATCTTAAGGACACCCGAGTCAATGAGATATATGAGTATTGAAATCTTTTTCTTCCCTTCATAAATATTGTGGTAGCTCCATAAACATTGTGTAACGGTCCCAGTTTAATAAATCCTCAATTTACATAACCCCCACTTACAAAATCGATTAACTTTATCATTTCCTTATTTCTTAAAAATTTCAGCAGCACCTCCTTTGTAATTACTGGTCGGATATAATATCCAATACAAATATGATAATTTCGGCTAACAATAGCCTACTTATTCTCATTCCAACCATATAATTAAATCCAAAATCATCCACACAATCATGAAAGTATTTCGACTTGACATCGCCTACTTATGGAGAAACATATCAATATGAATTCTAGAGTTTCTTTCTATTAATCCATAAAGTCTCAGAAATGACAACTTTCAACTTCACATGGCATCATGTTGATAAATACACTTCTTATTACTACAACCCAATACAAGATATCTCGAATGCCAACATGAACTGAAACTACTACAAGGTTCCCCAAATATGTAATTATATATATACAAGATTAATAGTCTATATCAAGACCCACATTTATCATTCACAAACTCAAGTATTCCAAGATACAATAGTTGGATTGATTCAGGATGAACCCTACACAGCATAGCCCTGACCCCTGTCTCCAAGCAACCTGCAATATATCAGTCTGTGGGAGGGTGAGCTCGACAGCTCAGTGAGTGAGTCAGGAAATAAATCAAGAAATGATAATATCTCAAAGAGAGAATATGAATATTCATGCAACGAAAGAAACCTGAACAGTGAGAAGGTAAGAATCAAAGGCATCCGATAGTTTAATAATTAAGGCCTCAGCCTCTAAAATTTCTGAGGACGGTCAGACTCTTATGATCGTATTCCCCAATTTCTTTCTTGGATTTTCATATTTATGTGTGATAAGGTCTAAGAGTTACATAACAAACTCTCTCGTCTTATGTGTACATAGTGTGTATTACCCACGTACCTTGATTTTCACGCTATCATACATTAACCACAAGAGTTATGCCATAACCCTAGTTATTGCATTCAGATAACACTTACTTCACAAGCCATAATTATATAACATACTATCATATCATATTTCTCATAATGCAATAACGCTTCACCCTTCAAGTAAAGCACGGATTCACATGCACATTTTCACCCAATATATGATATTCATTTCAATCAGCTAAACTTGTATTCTGATGGTTTCATGTCATATACGATGACACAACCCTCATACCCCCAGTGTCACATACACACACATACACATTTGTATCACACATAACCATTTATTTTCAATCATTTGTAAGGATTCAAATACATGTATATCATATCACCATTCAAGTACTGCATGGATTAACCCTTGCACTTTCACCTATCATATCATATTTCATTATCTCATATAATAAAGCAGAGCTTCACAGTCATGCATAAGGACAAGCATAGAACACTGTTCAATTTAAATGAGCACATCTTATTTCATGACACACGACCCATCTCATCTCATATAATAAAGCAGAGCTTCACAGTCATGCATAAGGACAAGCATAGAACACTGTTCAATTTAAATGAGCACATCTTATTTCATGACACACGACCCATCTCATACCCCGTCTTCACACCTACCAGCTCCCGCTGGCCCCTTCCTACATTTAACACACACAATATCATACCCCGTCTTCACACCTACCAGCTCCCGCTGGCCCCTTCCTACATTTCACACAATATCATACCCCGTCTTCACACCTACCAGCTCCCGCTGGCCCCTTCCTACATTTCACACAATATCATACAAAATCATATTCACACAATTCCCAAGTTCGGATTCTTAACATGCTTATCAATTATAAGTGCTCCAATAGGTCAGCACTTAAGTGATAACATCTATTTCCTTTCATACTCTATCCAACTATTCATATTAGATGTATTATACAAAACAAATCATTCTCATAAAATTCTACTATGACGATGTCATAGGAGCATCTACTAACATATCACCTTCTATGTTAAACAACTCTTAAACACTTTCAGCTGAACTTAGAAAAGTTAATGACTTGAGCAGTCTATACCTTTCTTTGCAATAAGAATATAGACAACATCTTGTTTAAACTGAAGGTAGGAATGTGAACCTTCTTAACAGTAACAAATCTTTCACTTTTAACCCAGTGTCGGAATCTCTAAGAAATTATCATATGCATAGTAAAGTACGGATCTCATTCCACTTGGCACTAAACTGCACACAAAATTTATTGGTACCTTATATTTTTATGAGCCAGATAAAGACAGTCTGCTATCTGGAGTAGACACCACTATTAAACTTTTAGTAAAATTCTTCATGACTCATATTATGCTGATATCAAACTTTCGGGTATAACATAATTAAATCTTTTGTTACAAGGTCATGATATTTTATCAGCTCTTCTATCTCTTAGACTTCTTAGAATATTACCCAAGACAATTTCAGGTGTAGACGCTAGGAGTACAATCTCACCTACTTTATATACTAAAAAAATTCTAATGAAAGGAGGGCTTGAGTTTAATTGGGGAGATTTTCGTGTTCTCCAAATTTCTCTTCTAATTATATTTTAATTATAAAAGGGACACAATTTAGCTTTGTGCATTAATGAACTTGAAGTTCAATTCCTACATGTTAAGGATTTGCAAAGCCTTTACTATAACAATAAGGATCACTCTAAACATCCCTCGATTTGCTCGTGATGTTTCGACAAGCCTCTATCACCTACATCCAACCGGAATGTGAATAAACTGCTGGGAGGTGGACTCGTATAGCTCTATATATATATATCTCTTAGAAGATATAACACATACTAAGTAGTTCGATGTTGCAGTGACCACCAGTCATGAACCTTTTGTTGACACAATTTATGGCTCGATCTTTCCGGATAACCAACGGAGTTTTTTTTTTTTCTTTTTTCTTTTTTTGATAACTTTCATCCTACGTATAGGAATAGAACGAGGAAAGATTTATTAGAAACTAGACTCCACTACCTTTCCAATGACCTATTACATGATAGGTTTTGATTAACCAAACTGCTCCAGAAATTCAAAAACCTATCAGCTGTGCTGAATTCTGCAGCATGACAGTTTTGACCAACCTTTAATGTTACAGTCATAGCTTAAGTTACAGGTATCTGATGAGGGCATGGTATGAACCGTTGGAAAGTAGACTCGATTAGCTTTCCAACGGTATATTACATGACCTATTCCTTATTGAATATCCTTACGAAAGAAACCCCAAGATTCTGGTTTCAAGTCTGGACAGACTTTAACAGATTAGTATTATTATTACCAAGTGCTTTGAACTACACATTTTCTCAACTTTTCCTCTTATCTTGCTTGTCCGCAATCAGTCAGGTCACACGGACTTTCTGAGTGTTAACAACTTGAACCAATTTAACGTTTCCTTTTTAATCAACATCTATAGAAGCATGCACGTTGTACCTCAAGATAAAGTTATTATGTAATGGGAGTATCATGGCACAAATAATAAATTTCTACCACATAGCTCACATAAATTTCTATCAAATTAATTATATTATTCCAAACGAACCATTTACCACAAATTAAGTTGCCACATACTTGGATTACGGATTCCTTGCTATTAATGCAAATTCGCATTTTTCATGACAATCAACAACCTTAACCATTGACTTTATTAATTGAATTTATGTAGCTATTAACTCATAATTGTCCACCCACAATTAGATTTACCATACGACTTATACCATCACCCCCCCCCCCCTTTTACATTAAGTTGGATCGTGCCTCCTCAAAGCCTAACACTCTCATATGAAGGTACTTTGAGAGTGACACAAATACACCACAAAAATTAGTAAGGATAGCTTGAACAAGGTTATTTAGAACAACTAAAGTCGGTAAATACCTAGGTATACAAATCTAGGAAATGAATGTAGTCTAATTCAATTCACGAGTTCCTCAAAATAATTACAATTAATTTGAAGTAAGAAACCCCCTTCACCACATGATATGCCCCCACAATACAATATTTACATTCTTCACTAATATGTAATTAATTCAATTCAATAATCTCTACAACAAGTTTAGGCCACTATGTATTTCTAAAAATCATGAAATCCCCAAAATGTATACATGCATAGTTTCAAAAGAAAAGATTTCTAATCAACTCAAAGATCAAGAGTTAGGGTTTCTCCAAAAAAAGTACTTTAAGAAAAGACAAAAGGGGGAAGACCCACTCACACGAATTTCGACCTTCCGATCGCTCTAGCCGGCTGCCGCGCCGCCCTAGCCGGCTGCCGCCGCCGCCCCGGCCGCCCTGGCCGGCTGCCGCCGCCCTTGCCGCGGCCTGGCCGGCCCTGGCCGCGCCTGGCCGCGCGCTGGGCGCGCCTGGCCGCGCCTGGCCGTGCCCTGGCCGCCGTCCGCCCTGAGAGAGGGAGAGAGAGAGAAGGGTTGGTGGGGGAGGAGAGAGGAGAGGAGAGGGAACCTGAGAGATGGATCTAGGGTTTTTCTTTTTTTTTTTTTGGGTTGAGGGAGATGAACGTGAGATTCATTTCTCTCTTTCTTTTACACAAAACCCCCACTCAAATATGATTATTATGCACACTCATAATCTCTCTCCCACCTCATCATGCCACCTATACACACTAATTTCTAGGGAAATCCTAGCCCTCCATCAACTCATGCCATGCACACCTACCCTCTCCTACCAACTTTAGTATTTCTAGGTATTTACTTACATTATCTTGTATTTACACAATATACCATCACATCCATGTAATATATATATACTTATATATACACATATATCCTCTACCCATATATACATGCCAAAATACTCATACACCCATATATTGAATTTATTCAATATTTGTTTTACTTCATATTCCTCCATAATCAAACTTAAAATAATTACTATAATAAAACTCCCATTTTACACAAAACATTCAATCATTGTCTCAAAAAAAATTTTGACTAATCATGTTTATCCAATATTAAGATTTTTTTTTTTTTTTTTATGATCGGGGTGTTACACATTGTGTTTCCTTAATAACCTAAAGCATTGTATCTTCCGAAATACATTTAGGACGAAGCCTATAAGGGATTATATTGCATCCGGTATGCTCTTGTCATTATCTTATTGTTGATTCTTATGAATCATTGCCAATTACAAGAATGACACAGTGAAAATCACATCCTTCAAACTATAGAAATAAATAGAGAGGCATGTTGCGCTAAGCATAGAAATGATTACGCTCCTAATAAGGAATGTTGATGTTTCATAAATGTTATATGTTTGAATCTATTTAAGAAGTAACCCCTGGATCTGTCCTTGTAAATAATTAGAAAGAAGCTAAAAAGCCTGAAAGATTTTGCTACTTGTGTCTAGTGGCAGCAAAGTGTATTGGGTTTTGGATGACGATACTTATTTCAGAATTTGGTAGGTTATGACTCGATACATTCTTGACGTAATAATTTTTGTTAAACTTCCAGTGTAGCCAATAAAGCGGTATAGAACTATCCTATCAGATTGTATATAAATTTCAGAGTCTTGGTACTAGATCAAGTGGTGCTCTAGATCCAATAGCACTAAATTATAATTCTCTGAGCTCCGCATAAAGCAATATTCTCATGAAAGAGCTCATATCCTTACATTATATTATTTCAAATTCAGGTATGTATATTGTTGGGCATATCTGCGTCACTAAATATTTACTGTTGTATTCGCCCAGACACTTGAAAAGTCTGACATGTTTAGAGGTATTGATACATTTGGGTATGTCGAGCATATTATATTGAGACGAATGATAGTTCAAATCAATTGGTAGAACTAACACAAATCCTAATGCAAAAGGGAAAAGGATGACAACTGGAAGAATTACTCGATCCATCTCTCCTTTCGCACATGAGTTTAGAAGCGAGATTCAAGAGGTTCAGGATAATTAAGGATTATGGCAGTTGGCAAGTATTATAATTTTCAATAATAAGAAATAAGTTTTAATAACGCATGTTGTTACAAATTAATAACACTATCAAGTGTTGCGGGTTTACAACTCACATAGTCCCGAAATAATAGGACTGTGGTTTCTGACTCTATGATTGCGGGCTAGGATTAGACTGAAAATTTTATTGACAATATTCACAAGTTGGGAGTACTGCGATAGAAGGGTATAAAGGAGGAGATTGTAAACTAATTTTCATATTACTTGTCTATAAGAAATAACATGGCACTCTCGTCACACCAGGCATTGATGTTTTAGACTTTGAGCTGCTTGGAGGCAAATTCTGATACGGTTAGAACAATGTATTATATATATATATATATATATATATATATATATATATATATATATATATATATATATATATATATATATTGTTGGCCCAAAGGCCTTCCACCCTAGTTTTGATGATGATCAACTCATGTAGTTATGTTTACTAATGATCTTGTGTTTAATTAGTGACAAAATTGTTATCAAGATCTTAGTAGGTGTGGAGCTTCAACAAAAGATTTAAAGACAAGTTTTGGAGCTAGCACCGTTGATTCACAAGCCTTTGCATCAAGAACACATCAAGTACTCAAGAGGAGTCGAGCTCGTTGGATTGCATTTGGACCAAGTCAAGATGATGTGAAGACTTCAAGGGAAGACTTCAAGATGAAGACTTGTGTCTAGGTATAAGATTTAGTTTTTAGAAGATTTTAGGAGAGCTTTGAGCCAGTTTTTCTCATCCTTTTAAAAGAGTTTTCTCCACATATTTGAGTACAAATACTTCCAATCAAAAGGGAAGATTTTATTTAGAGTGTGTTAAAAGAGATTCTTTGAGTTTTCCTCCACCATCTCCTTCCTTGTTTTTCTCACACAAACACTTGAGCAATTCATAGACATACTCATCCTATAGGAGTGTTGTAGTGAGAGCTTTTATTGGTGATCAAAGTGTTTAGATCACCAAGAGATTTCATTCTTGTATTTTGAGGAAACGGGCAAGTGTGCTCGTGGTGGTTTAGAGTTCTTGTGTGAACTCGGTGGTTTGAGGTGCAGCCTCGGCGAGCTAGTGAGCTTGCGTGTGTACGGGACTAGGGAGTCCGAGGGCTTGTAGGTGTTGCGGCACCGAGGAGAGATCCATTGGGATCTTGTATAGTGGAAATCCTTCGTGTGTCGAAGGCGGGGATGTAGAGCAAGTGTGCTCGAACCTCGAAACCAACCCTTTGTGTTTGCGATTGCCATTTCTCTCTCTCTCTCTATCTCCTTGTTTATATCCTGCATTACTTATCTTGTCTTTATCTTTATATGCATGATATATTCCTTGTGCTCATATTGATATATTGCTTGGGATTGTTGACTAACACTTGTATTCAACCAAGAGAGCCAACACGGCACCTCAACCCATTCAAGGGGAATCTAGAGGAGTTTGTCCAGATCCCTTCATGGGGAATTCGGCAACACTCTTTGGTTATACGTGGTGTTTAGTGTAAAAGTTTATTTAGGTCATAATTAGTTTTAGCTTCCGCATTATTAGGCATTAAGTGACCATTAGATTAGCCATCACCTATTCACCCCCCTCTAGGTGAACTTACAATTGGTATCAGAGCTTGGTACTCTGATTTGGGTCAACAACCTAGAGTTAAAGATCCTCATTTTTAGGCTAATCACAATATTTTGTACACACACCATGGAATTCATGTCACCACCCACCTTTGACATTCTTAAAATCCAAATTTGGAAGGTTAAGATGTCTTTGTACCTCAAGGCCCTAGGCATTCATGTTTATCTTGCCACTACTAATAATGCATATTGTTTAGATGGTAAGAATTTTGAGGCTAATGCAAAAGCCCTTCATGCTTTAAAGTCTACCCTAGATGATGTTTATTTATCTAGAGTTTCTAACTTTGATTCGGCTTTTGTAGTTTGGAATACCTTGATCTCCCTTGGCGAAAATGAACAATACTATGCGGGGAGCGATTCGGATGTTGGAAGCGACACCTCCAACAAGTGCTACATGGTCCAAGGGGATAACCCCCTTGAGGTAACTACCGAATCCGAGGATGAGGACATGTCATATGATGAGCTATCTACTTTTTGTCATCTATTGCTAGAAAAATATGACATGATTAAAAAGGAAAATAAAAATTTGAAAAAGAATATTGCTTGCATGCATAAAGAACATGATTCATTTAGGAATAATATTGCATGTTTAGAAAAAGAGAATGAGGTTTTGAAAAATGAAAATATTTCCCTCATGTCAAAATTGAATGATTTATGTGAAGGGAATATGTCTTTGAAAAATAAGATTGATTTGGTGGAAAAACAAAAGGAAGTCGTTTTTCAAGAAAATAAGTCTTTGAAAAAGAAAATTTTTGAAAAAGAAAAAGAAAAAGAAAAAGTTTCTAAAAAGAAGAAAAGTGACTCTATATCTCACATGTCTTTACATGCCACCATTGCTGATAGTGAGATTAATCTTTTGAGAAATAAAATTAATAATTTGAGCTCAACTTTGAGCAAATGTGCATTTGATCATTCTAGGTTGGAGTCTATGTTTTCAAAGAAACAAACTCCACACATTCATGCACATCATTCTCATTATGCTTATGTTGCACGTCATGATCACACCATCACACATAAGCATCATAAGGTGTACAAGTGTACACATTGTGGCCGCAAAGGCCATTTAGTAAAATTTTGTTATGATAAGATATATGCTTTAAATTTTGCTAAGAAAAATTGTTGGGTTCCATTAAATGCTAACCCCGTGGACCCAAGAAAAAATGGGTACCAAAGTTCCCACCATTTGCTTTTGATGTAGGTGAGGGATCTCCTAAAACGTGAGAGATTTGGTGTCTTGATGGTGGGTGCAATTGAACTAAAAGGACACATACTTTTGATGCACCGCTATCAAGGAGGTTTGGTGGGACAACCACCATGTTTTGGAGCTTTGAAGTTGGTAACAATCTCTAAACTCCCATTTTATTTATATTCATACTTGTTCATTCATAATATTTTGAGCATGTTCATGTTTTATGATTTATTGTGCTTCATGTGGTAAAATCTTGTTTAGATGTAGTATTTGTCAAAACTTAGATTTATACATGTACAAGTAGTGAGCCACATTTGATTCATATACGTTTGTACTTCATTGTTCATTTGTACTCACTATATGCACATGTATAGCCTAGTTTTGATGATTCTTTCATTTACACTTGTTTTACCTATTTTCATGTTTTGCTTCATGTATATGTATTTTTATTCAAATCTAATAAATATATATGTATACCTGTGAGTCTCTTGCCTTCATGCAAATACATTTCATAGACTCTTTTATGTTTGGGATATATATGTGTATTGTTAGGATTGGATAAATCATACATATGCCTAGAAGTGTATTATTTTTTAAGAAAAATAAATTTTCATGTTTTATAAAATGTTATTCATCTTTTTGAGCTTCAATGACCATTTTCATGAAAATACCATTTACATAACCTTTGAACACTAATCTTTTATTTTTCAAGATAATTTTGAGATTTATGGACTATGAGTGCTTGAATTTTTATGTACTTAGTATGATTCATGAAATACATATGTTTTGATTTCATATTTTGAAGGATCTTTAACTAGTTTTTCAAAAATTATTTTAACTAGTTATTGTTCTTCATTTGGTAGTGATTTTCAATGCTAAAATATTTTCAAATCTATTTTTGAAAATCCCTACCATCGATGGGAGGATGGATGGGCGATTATGCCTTGTATGCTTCATTGAAAATCTTCTATCTTCAGCATATGAAGGGTGATAGTTATAATGAGATATACACTTGATCTTACCTTGCTTCAATTGGTATCATTGGATCATTTCAATTGGTATCAATATGATTATTTTTGTATGTACTCATGTTTTGAATATATGTATGTATGCTTTCAAATTCTATATGTATCAATTTCAATTGGTATATTTTTTTTCATACATATATATGATTGTCATGTGCTTAACTTTCTTTTGGTTCACTTGTTTAAAGCACAAAGTTGTTTCTGATAAGAAAATGAAAATTTAAAAAAAAAATTCTCAAGGTTTGTTTTATTGAGAAAATTCAAAATTTTGTTTGATAAAAAAAATTCAAAATTTTTGATTTGTATTTCCTATATGCAAGGAGAGCTTAACATCTCTTCTACATATAGATTCATGTTGAGTGTATTATATATTGAAGAGCTTGACAATCTCTTCTTTATGTGGTACATGTGTGTAGGGGGAGCTTTACATCTCCTCTTATGCATTACATAATATGTGTTATGTGAGTTAGGGCTTGTCATCCCTTCTTCATGTAATGCATATGTGTAGGGAAGTTAACTTAGCGTCTTCCTCTTCATGAATGTATATCGCATATAAATCTTCATTGATTGATTTATATTACCCCTTCTTGATCTCTTTGTTTTTGACAAAAAGGGGGAGAAATTTTTGTTTGATTTGATTTTACTTTAAACCCTTTGTTGATGATTGACAAAAAGAGGGAGAGGTATTTGGAGAAGTATTTGAGATATATGCATGTTTTCCTTACTTAAGGGGGAGAGGTATTTGTTTTCCTTACTTAAGGGGGAGTAGTATTTATGTTTATGCATATATATTTTTGTATTGCAAATAGGAGAAAAAGATTTTGATTTATGCTTGTTGCATGTTTTATCTCCATACTTGCATACATATTCATGTGCCTCATTGCATATTTATTTTGTTTATGTGTTATGCATGAGTTAAGGGGGAGCTTCCTTGAAGCTTTACTTTAATCCATGCATATATAACTTCATGAGTTTTGTCATCATCAAAAAGGGGGAGATTGTTGGCCCAAAGGCCTTCCACCTTAGTTTTGATGATGATCAACTCATGTAGTTATGTTTACTAATGATCTTGTGTTTAATTAGTGACAGAATTGTTATCAAGATCTTAGTAGGTGTAGAGCTTCAACAAAAGATTTAAAGACAAGTTTTGGAGCTAGCACCGGTTGATTCACGAGCATTTGCATCAAGAACACATCAAGTACTCAAGAGGAGTCGAGCTCTTTGGATTGCATTTGGACCAAGTCAAGATGATGTGAAGACTTCAAGGGAAGACTTCAAGATGAAGATTTGTGTCTAGGTATAAGATTTAGTTTTTAGAAGATTTTAGGAGAGCTTTGAGCCAGTTTTTCCCATCCTTTTAAAAGAGTTTTCTCCACATATTTGAGTGCAAATACTTCCAATCAAAAGGGAAGATTTTATTTAGAGTGTGTTAAAAGAGATTCTTTGAGTTTTCCTCCACCATCTCCTTCCTTGTTTTTCTCACACAAACACTTGAGCAATTCATAGACATACTCATCCTATAGGAGTGTTGTAGTGAGAGCTTTTATTGGTGATCAAAGTGTTTAGATCACCAAGAGATTTCATTCTTGTATTTTGAGGAAACGGGCAAGTGTGCTCGTGGTAGTTTAGAAATCTTGTGTGAACTCGGTGGTTTGAGGTGCGGCCTCGGCGAGCTAGTGAGCTTGCGTGTGTACGGGACTAGGGAGTCCGAGGGCTTGTAGGTGTTGCGGCACCGAGGAGAGATCCATTGGGATCTTGCATAGTGGAAATCCTTCGTGTGTCGAAGGCGGAGATGTAGAGCAAGTGTGCTCGAACCTCGAAACAAACCCTTTGTGTTTGCGATTGCCATTTCTCTCTCTATCTCCTTGTTTATATCTTGCATTACTTATCTTGTCTTTACCTTTATATGCATGATATATTCCTTGTGCTCATATTGATATATTGCTTGGGATTGTTGACTAACACTTGTATTCAACCAAGAGAGCCAACGCGGCACCTCAACCCATTCAAGGGGAATCTAGAGGAGTTTGTCTAGAGCCCTTCACGGGGAATTCGGCAACACTCTTTGGTTATACGTGGTGTTTAGTGTAAAAGTTTATTTAGGTCATAATTAGTTTTAGCTTCCGCATTATTAGGCATTAAGTGACCATTAGATTAGCCATCACCTATTCACCCCCCCTCTAGGTGAACTTATATATATATATATATATATATATATATATATATATATATATATATAAGGTGTCTCAGTATCTTTATTTCAATAGCCCAGTACACATAGATCATCGAAGTAAATCATAGTGGTGAGATATTCTTCTAAATCAACTTCTAAGCAATAAGTTCTCAAGTTTATGAGATTGAGTTATCTAAATATTATATGCGAAGGTCTTGATTCATAAACACATAATATATAGGTAATAAGGCTGCAGGAGTCCTTTCAAGCTTTTAATTAAACAACACTTCATTGATTACCCTGGGTATGAACATAACTAATTACTTTCTCAATAGGAAGAAAGATCTAATACTGATGGTTAACTATAAAACTGATGCAACAGAAGATTACGGGAAAATATAGTGCGGATACCACATGGTGGTGAGCTAAGAAAACTGTACCTATTCATATAGTCTCATGAAGATGTCAATTTAGGTTTGAGCAAATTAAATAGTTGATATTGGTGTCCATAGAGGATACTTAGCTTTAATTTGTGAGATTGAAAATCAATAGTTACGTAAGTGACAGTTATGAAAATCATCAGAGCTGAAACTGTTAATTACGAAGTCGGGAATCAAGGTTGGTAATGAATTGCCTAATAATATTGGTAGTCATTAATTGACTGACTGACCGAATATTTATGGTATTAGGAGTTTTCGACGGAACCATACTGAACATGTGAGCGTTAAGAAACTAGTGATGTTAGACGTATGAATGAAAGCTTGGGTGCATTGATGTGAATAGAAATTCAACATTAGTACAGATACACGGGTATAAATTTATTATAAGAGTTTCTCATAATAGATAACTTATTGATATTGCTCATTCTTCATATGGTTATTGATACGCTGTGCACCCACATCTAAGTGATGATTGTTTACAACCATGATGTACGTTGAATATATATGAAATTGATGGGGATGTAACATGAACATAACTAGAAAGTTGTACACCTATGTGACAATTATCTTTGCCCTCAAGCAACAATTTAGTATTTGTCTTGTCGATGAATTGATCTCCATGACGTGTATGCATTATCAATTTCACGATCATGGTTGTATGCTACATAAATGAATATCGATATGCTAGTAACACAACCCAGAAGGCTAATACTTAGCAAAGTAAATGAGAAGCTGACTCATTAAAAATTTAGATGAATAGATCACTACAGTGTTAACTCGTAACTCATATACATGTATATACACATATGGTGTGTCATATATGGATGTTAAGGGACATAATTGTCAAGCTAAAAGGTAAACTACATTAAGGGGGTTGGTGTTCGCATTGTGACGAAATCGTCATTTGTGATTATGAATGTGTGTGTGAGTATATGTTTGTTACATCTTTTATATAGGAGGAAGGGGCCGGGCGGGAGCCGGTAGGAGGGGGAAGACGGTGTGATTGTTATATATATATATATATATATATATATATATATATATATATATATATATATATATATATATATATATATATATATATATTGGAGGAAGGGGTCGGGCGGGAGCCGGTAGGAGGGGGAAGACGGTGTTATTATTATTGTTACATATATATATTGGAGGAAGGGGCCGGGCGGGAGCCGGTAGGAGGGGGAAGACGGTGTTATTGTTATTGTTACATATATATACTGAAGGAAGGGACCGGGCGGGAGCCGGTAGGAGGGGAAAGACGGAGAATCTCACATCTTATTTGTGATTGAGTAAGCATATGAATAATATGTGATGTGTATATCACTAAGTATGATATTGAATATTGTGTGGTGTAGTATGATTATGTTTGATTGTATTATCCATATGGAGAAACTATACTTAGATGATATGGGGTGATATTGTGATGTTGTATCACCAAGGCATATACTTATCCCCATGAAACTTTGATTATGATTGGTTGTACTTCATGTATGAGATATGAGTTATGTGGTGATATGTGTTAAAAGTACTTAAAGTAGAATCATGCATAAGTTATAATAACTGGGAGAGTATCTTATTGAATTTCTAAACCAAGTAATCTGCAGCAGAAAACTAAAGAAAGTTAAAGAGAATCGATTCTAGAGAAGTCAGACCGTCACATAGATTATATGGGTCTTTGTGTTAATTATTCATTATCAGATATTGCTCTCTCCTCATTTCATTTGTTCATCGATACATGCTAAAACTGTTGAAGCAAAACATGCTCCCTATTTGTATTTTCCTTCCTTGATATACTTTGATTCTCTCTCACTGAGCTGTCGAGCTCACTCCCTCCCAGTTTTATATTTCAGGTCGCAGTATCAGAAGACCAGCTTCGGATTTAGGCGTTTGTTAAGAATTTTATTATTAATGATTGTATTGGATTGTAATTTAGTCCCTGTTGAAATCCTACTTGATGTATACTGATACCTTATGTAAGTTTTGGGAGATAGATATGTATGAAGTAAGTTAGATTGTGATTATGGTGATGTGTTTGAGTTATAGTTAGATCTGTTGTATTGTGGATGCCGAGAGGAGTACTCTCGGGCATATGTTTCTTTTGTTTCATATAAGTAGGCGATGTCAAACCGAAATTATTATTTAGAGAATGAGCAGGCCGTGGTGAGCCGAGATATTATTATGATTGCATGGGCGATTATTGACTTTGATTTACATGTTTGAATTGAGAATGAGTGGACGGTTATTGGTCAAAATTACTGTAAATTGAAATGTATATTTGGGCATGTTAGCATTTACAAAGGAAGTGCTACCGAAATTTTAAGAAATTGGAGATGATTATGATAATCTATCAGTTTAAAAGAATATTTTTGTTATTTGGAATTTATGAAATCTGGGACCGTTACACCTAGCCTAGAAAGTATAGAAGAGCTCATCCTCTGACAAATCGAAGAAGCTTAGCTAAATCACTTCAGAGAGCCCAAGTTCACTACAACAAGGGCATCTGGCTCCCCTTCTCGAAAGACATTCTGACTTGCGAATTTCCCAAGAAATTCGTAACTCCGACTATCGATCCCTACATCGAAGTGAGTGACCCGATGCAACATTTCTGACACTATCAAGAGGTGATGGCAGTCCACTCCCCCAATGGTCATCTCATATGCCAGGTCTTCCTGACCAGTTTGAAGGGTATAGCCTCTGACTGGTTCTACTCGCTTCCTCCACACTCCTCCATGAGTTTGAAGAGGTATCTGAGACATTCCTCACCCAGTATGCTTCCGTCAGAAAATCAAGAAGAACAACAGCCACATGCTGAGGCCAGGTGACAGCCTCAAGGGCTACATTAACCATTTTCATAGCCAGCTTGCTAAAGTTCACAACTACAGTGATGACGTTGCCGCCCTAGCCTTCATCAACGGGCTGTAGACTAGTATCCCATGCACAAACATTTGCTGAAATACAATATCATAAGTAAGTCCGTACGCAAGCCCAGTAGTACATCCAGCTCGAAGAAGCAATAAAAGATTTCTCTGACCCACCCTTCTAACACAATAACGAAGGCAAGGAATCATTCGACTTCGGCAACCAAAGTCGGGCAAGACTTCGATAGGAGACACGTGCCTCCGAACTCATCTCAAAACGTGTTCCATGCCTACGGAGCAGAAGAACTCTTCACTCTGCTAAAACTTCCCATCAAAGAAGTGTTTTGGGCCATCAAAAATGAACCATGGGTGAAGCGACTGGCACCAATCCAAAGTGATCCTTCCTGGCCTGAAGCAAAGGAGTATTGTTCCTTTCATGATGGCATGGGCCACAGGAACGACCAATGTCACTCGCTCCGAAGGTACGAGAGAGTCCCATCCACAAAGGCTACCTCAAAGATTTCGTCCTGTACTCTGGAGCCATCTCAGAGTCAGGACAGCTGACAACTCCGTAAGTCTAGCAGATTGAAAACTAGTCCCAATCATCATGCTCCTAGTATAAGGCGATCGATAAAGATCAGTTCTTGATCAAGGGGAGTGCCTCTTTCCACCTTTCTTTCATTTTATTCTTTATTATTTTATATAAATTCTGGGTTTCCTTCTTCAAAGTCATGTTTATTTATCACATATGACCCGGACCTCCTGACGGTTGCATCACCAACCTTGCCATCCGAGGTCCTTCGTCCACGAGATCGTGAGGGAAAAAGAATCGCCTTCCAAGGCCCCTCACTTGCTCCGTGTGGTGAGAGAATTCCAAAGCTACCCTTCGAGGCGCACCTATCCAAGGCCCTCCCTTCACGGTGTAGGTGAGGGAAAAAAGTTGCCTTCCGAGGCCCTCCACCTACTCCATGGCTGCTGAGTAAAACTTTTTAACAGGATGCACCCACCAAAACCGTTTGATGAGATGCATCTAAGCCGTCCGGATTAGGGCGCACCTAGGCCTTCTCAATGAGGGGGTGATGGAGCCCCACCATACCGGCTAAGTGTCAGTCACTCGTCTTTCAGGGAAGATGAGTTCCTCTCCACTGTTAGAAAATCCAAACCACTCGGAGGAAACCGCAATGAGATGGGCTTCACCCCTTACTCGGCATTTCCACTTCGATGGGAAATCCAAACCATTTGAAGTCGGACACCTTTACTCCGCTGTCAGAAAAATCCAAATCACTCGGAGAAGACCATACTGAGATGGGTCTCAATCCCTACTCGATCTTTCCACTCCGATGGGAAATCAAAACATTCAGAGTCGAACACCCCTATTCAATGTCGAGAAATGCAAACCATTCGGAATCGCAGCCTTAACGAGAGGGTCGCAACCCACTTGGGAGTTCCGAAGTCATTCCGAGGATAACCTTGTGTTAAGGCATCACTCCACCATGCCGCTCCGGGCAATGATCCTAACCATCGGACATCATCTCAACATTCCAGGTACTTCCATGCTTTCAAGCTCTGCCCCTACTACTCTGAAGAGCATCAGCGGTCCAACTTGCTCCTTTCAAACTCCAGATCCTCCATCCAATCAAACACTTAGGGACAATCAGTTATTCAAAAAAAATATCTACCGAAGCTAAGAAATCTTCACACGAATTTAACATGGAAATAGGTCACCACTCCGAGGTCTGATTGGTCACTTTGAGTTCTGATTGGTCACTTCGAGTTCCGACCGATCACTCCAACCACTGATTGGTCACTAGGAGGTTTGATTGGTTCACTCCGCTCCGAGATCAGGACGAGAGCGAAAAAATGACAGTTGGTTCTACTCCTCTGACTTCCCGTCCACGAGCTCTGAGAAGTGGAACAGGGCATCAGTAGTGGTGATTTTTCAGCCTCCCTCAAAATCACGACACTTGTCTCGCGACAGAGAGGCAGTTTAGGAAATCAACAACTATTTTATCAAATCAGATCCACATCTACAACTGTGAGGTGGTTACAACAAAAATCGTACAATTATAACCACAAAGATCGTACAATTACAATCACCTAAGATACTAACAACCTCGACATTATCTCTCAACTTGTTTAAATACCACTTCTCCACCAAAGAGCAAGAGGAGAAATAAAAGGGGCAAACTCTCGATCACTTGTAACACCATGACTATAGTCCTTCTTCTAAAGACAACTACATCATCTTCTCCTCATGATTTTTTCTCGTTCTCGAGTTTTTTCACGTAAAAAATTGTCTCCACACTTGTGATTTTTTTTTATTTCACTCTTTTTTTTTTAATAATGTTTATGAGCTGAGATTCTGTTTTTGAAAATTTTGCCACCTAAACATACATTATTTGTGATTATTATTATTTTAATTTTATATTCCCCAAAGTAAAAGAAGATGCTTGTATTTCCCAAGGCATCTCTCTCGGTGGTCCAGATCAGTGTACAGCCATCATGCTGCCATCTTAAATGCAGGAAGAAAGACAAAAATCCATCCCCTTCATGTGGTTGCCCGTTCCGGTCCATACTCCCCAATTCAATGCGGGCCAGCACGTCTCGAAACTGACGACCGACGCAACTGTAGCTGCCGTGCAGTGAAAAGTGGATCAAATCCCTCCATTGATAAAGCTATTTCGTTTGTGGGCTCCATTTACAACGATGATTTAATGCATGGGCATACATTAGGGCAGGAATCAGATTGAATCGGTTCATTCACCTCTGAACTTTGAGAGAATTTATCAAATCCAGCACGAGAAGTGTACTCACATTAATTAGCCTGAAATAACATACAGTGTGTGATACTATGGCCTATTTGTTTCGCGAAAAAACTCTGTAATTGTGTACATACTTGTACAACTAATGAGCGACATTTGATTCTTATATGTTTGTACTTAATTGCTCATTTGTATCTATTAGATGTACTAGTATAGTCTAGTTTTGATGATTTTTACATTGTAACTTGTTTTCTCTATTTTTAGACATATTTTTTATGATAATGTGTTTAACTTCATGTATATGTTAATTTTGTTTAAAACTTTAAATATACATGTATACCCTTTGAGTCACTTGCTTTTCATCCAAATTCTCGTAAATGACTTACAGCCTAATTATAATTATGATATTTATTTGGGCCGTAATTCATAAAAGACTTACGCAATTCAATTATCACTCACTTCTAACTCACTTACAACTCACTTACAACTCACTTACAGTTAATTTTGTGATCATGCAAATTTGTATTATTTTTTATATTATTATTAATTTTTTTAAATATTTAGTATTTTTAGTATTTGTTTATAATATTTAAAATTTTTAAGTCACCAAATAGTTAATTTTGTGGTTAACTTTTTACTTACGACTTACACATTATGATAACCAAATATCGTAAAATATAATACACTTTTTCACTTACAAATTTACGTTACCAATCAAAAATCAAAAAACTTATATTCCCGTAACTTATTTACAACTATAAAAAATATATTATCAATTACGACACACGACTTGCAGCGATCTACGACAACCAAACATGTTCATAGACAGCCCTCTATAACTCAAGTATTTTTTTCCCCTAAACCTTGTATAATAGTCTTCTATAACTTGAATGCCATTCACTGATCCTCCCAACTACCAACTACTACTTGCTACCTCTTCCAATGTTTCCCTCCCTGGGCTCTATATAAACCCCAAGCCCTCCAGCCAATTGCTTCACCACTTCTCAGTGAGAAACTTTAAGGCTTAGTATTCACAATGGCTCGCTCTGCTGTTGCATCTCTCTTCGCCTTGGCTCTGGCCTTGGTTCTGATTTCTGCGCCATATGCCGAGAGCGCGATCTCATGCGGGACGGTGGTGTCGTACATTGGGCCTTGCGTCAACTACGCCCGCGGAGTGGGCCCGCTTCCTGCCGGTTGCTGCAGCGGCGTTAGGACACTGAACTCGATCGCCAAGACCACGCCTGACCGTCAACAGGCTTGCGGCTGTCTCAAGTCGGCAGCTTTGAAAATCTCTGGGCTCAACCCGAGCCTCGCTGCTGGGATCCCTGGCAAGTGTGGTGTCAACCTTCCCTACACCATCAGCACCTCCATCAACTGCGCTACGTGAGTTTTTTTAATAGTTCCCGAGTCCAATTTTCAATTTATTTCTGCCCTTTTGGTTTCTAATTGGGCTCGATTTAAGGACTTCGAGGAAATTTTTGGAAGGGCTTTTCCCATGATGATCTTAGTTCGGAATGACTGTTGTTGTTCCACACTACTGAGCCTTCATAGCCTTGAACTCTCACTTCCCTCGGTGTAACCAAGTTCAGCGAGTGTTACTGTAGTGGTAATACCTCTTTGCAGTGAGGAGAAAGTTTGAGATTTAAATCTCGCTTGCACTAGACTCCAACTTATATTTCAGGAAAAAGAAATACAACCAAGTCCAAATAAATTAAAAAGGGGAGAAATGCAAAGTACTCGAGTTTGGAAACTAATTTATTTTGATACTATCCTACTTTTAAAGCTAGCTTCTATGCCCAGATCTGAACTACTTTTATAACAAATACTAATATATGTAGTCCACTGAAAACATGTTTTTTTTTGAAGAAACTACACTATCCATATATACAGTATGCTAATAATTAACATATAATATGTTATTTATAATGGAAATATGTTATTTCAAGATTAAATCATGCTATAGTTACTAACTGAAATGACATACAAATTGTTAAATGCTATATCTATTACTAAAATCTATTCAACTTGAGAATTTGGGTATAAAAAAATTTTGGTATAAAAGTTAAATTAGATTCAGGATTAGAGTAGGCATACACTTTTCTCCCCACGAAATGAAAGATTGGACGCAACTCTTTTTTGGACGTTTTACATCAATCAATGCAAGAAATAAACAAACTAATTAATCTTGCACTTGACTTTGATTTTCTTTTGCAGTGTGAAGTAATCTCTTTAATTCAGTCCTCCTAGCGAGTACTATGCAGGCTCGGATGAATAAAGTGGAGCCTTCACTGCACGTTCCAGCGTGCAAGTTTGGTCTTCTTTCATGAGTCTTTAGTTTTACGAATATGTCTGTATTTGTGGTGTAGTCACCCATTATTGTGATGTATTCAGTACTTTGACGTTCTCTCTATTATATATATTAAATAAATATGAGTTTTTTAGTATAAATGATCATGGTATTTTTGTGACGGGAGCTGTTTATGCAATATTGAGATCTGTGTTGGGAAATATGAAGAATAAATGTGAATCTTTAAGTTGAATTACGGCGAGATCCGTTGATAGAATCAATTGGATAATGGTTGGAGTGTGTTTTCCTTCCATGAGGGATGAACGTGGTATATTCACATGTTTAATTCCGACTTCGAATAAATGAGATAATTCAACTCTAAAATTTGTCTAATTCAAAGTCAAAAGGGAACTAAAGGTAACTAAAAACATTTAGTCTCATATTTGCCAAGGGATGGAAGTTTAAAGTGTTTAAATAGAGAAAAATAAGAACAAAGGGTGTGTTTTTGGGTACTTAGAGTTTTCGTGCGCGATTAGGGGGGAACCATGCCCACACGCGTGTGTCGCTGGCAGCTGGCCGGCGCCGGAGCCGAGCCGGGCATCGTCACGGGTTTCCTACCCGGTCCGGTTCTTTTTGAACCAGGTCTCACGAGTATGGGTTACAACGGATCGTACTCGCTCCGTCATTCGGATCCGAACCGAATCAGCACCGTTGCAACCGTTCGGTTGGGTTCGGACGGATCTACCCCTCCCGGAGCGTTATAAATAGCGCTCCGTTTCTCTCAACAAAACACATAAAAAAGGAAAGGAAAGCTAGTTCCTCCCTCTGCATTCTGAAGTGGGACTTCCAACAAGAAGTGAGAATTCTGCAACTTGGATTCCGAAGTGACTTCCACCAGATTCGTTCTGAAAGAAGGCTCAGAAAATTCAACAGATTTTTTAATAGAATTGTTGTCTGAATCTGTTACTTCCGAAGAAGAATATTCTTCTATCTTCCTCCTTTCTCTACAGTGGGTTCTCCTCCAAAGTAAAGACAAATATTCTCCCTGAAATTTGTCTTGGACCTGCTGCTTTGATAATCCTGTGAAGGTACTGGTTAATTACGATTCGACCGTACGGTGATTTGGTAGTGCTATCTAAATACCGTGAAGGAGTGTTATATCTTGGGAGACCAGCGTCTAGTAGCTCGTTAGCACCGTAGCGGGGGACGTAATTGTCTTAAGGAGATTCGCTATAAGCGTACCTCACTCCAAGTACTGTATAAGTGAATTAACTTTCTTTATACAAGGGTTATACTGATATTCAGTATATTAAGACTGACTCATAACCAGTCTAATTGGTGTTTAACCAAGGAAGATAATTGAAAGGTGGTTCTTTAATTAAGGAACGCTCTATTGCACGGAAAACCTCCCAACTGATATTCACCGACCTGGCCAATTAGATCAGTGATATTGATTAATTGTCAGATTGATTCCCAAAACTAACAATCTTAAGACAATTAATTCTTGAAGTTTCTTATTTCTGTTCTTTTTGAACTTGCAGAAAAATGTCTGAGATTAATCAAGACAGCTCAAGGCACCAAACATGCAGATCCAAACTTTGATGCCTGCTCCACGTCCTAACCTAAGCCGGAGAAACCAGGAAAATTTGATAGCAAAGAATTTAAGAGGTGGCAACAAAGGATGCTCTTCTACTTGACCACTCTGCATATGGTCAAATTCCTGCAAGAGGATCTACCAGAACCCGAAACTTGTCGGGACTCAGTCCTTGCAGTCGATGATGGACTCAAGGTGACTTCCTTTGCCGAAATTATGTTTGGAATGGACTTGATGACTCTCTTTACAATGTCTACAGTCCTATCACAATGGCAAAGAAGTTATGGGCCAGTCTTGATAAAAAGTACAAGACTGAGGATGCCGATACCAAGAAGTTTATCGTAGGACGATTTCTGAAATACAAGAGGGTGGACAACAAGACTGTGATCAGTTAGGTGCAAGAGTTCCAACTTATCTTGCACGAGATAGAGACTGAAGGTATGAATCTATCTGAAACTTTTCAGGTTGCTACTATTTGGAGAAACTCCCACCTGCATGGAGAGATTTCAAGAACTACCTGAAGCACAAGCGCAAGGAGCTGAAGTTGGAAGATCTCATTGTGAGGCTTCAGATTGAGGAGGACAACTGAAAATCCGAGAAAAGGAGCAGTAAGAACTCCTATGAAGCCAAGACCAACGTGATCGAAGACTCAAAGGGTAAATCGTCTACTTTTAAAAGCTTAAAGCGCAAGAAGACTGCCCAAGGGTACGAAGGTAAGGTCCAAGAAGGAAAGAACATGCGCTTTAAAGGAACTTGCTACATCTGTAATAAAGAGGGGCATAAGGCGAATGAATGTCGCAGCCGTCTCAAAAAGAAAAGAAGAACTATCTACAGACAAACATGATCGACCATGTCAGAAGTGAATCTGACGACCAACAATAAAAATTGGTGGGTAGACACTGGGGCTACTCTGTACATCTGCTCTGAGAAATTATTATTCTCTGAATACCAAAAACTAAAGCAAGATGAGCAACTCTTCATGGAAAACTCAGCCGTCTCTAAGGTTGAGGGAAAAGAAAGTCATCCTGAAATAGAATCTGGGAAGAGCTTACTCTAAATGATATGCTACATGTTCCAGATATCCGCAAGAATCTGATCTCTGGATCAATACTTGTAAGAAAGGATTTAGCATGATTTTTAAATCAACTAAATTTGTACTTACTAAGGGTGGGATGTACGTGGGAAAGGGTTATCTTGTTGATGGGCTTTTTAAAGCCAATGTTGCAGTGCTGGACAAAAAGTCTGTGTATTTGTACTCTAAGCTTATAAATAAAGAAAAGTATTCTGTTTATTTGCTTGAGTCTCCTATCTTATGGCATGCTAGATTAGGGCATGTAAATTATAAGTCTTTAAAAAACTTGTCTAATCTAGGATATATTTCTAAACTCAATTTAGAAGAAATTCGCAAGTGTGAGATTTGTGTTGAGGCCAAGTTCGCGAAAAATTCATTTCACTTAATTGATCGAAATACAGAATCTTTAGTGTTAATTCATAGCGATCTGTGTGACTTGAAGTTTATGCCAACTAGAGGCGGGAAAAAGTATTTTATTATTTTTATTGATGACTGTACAAGATACTGTTATGTGTATCTTCTAAACAGTAAGGATGAAGTAATGAATATGTTTATAACATATAAAGCCGAAGTTGAGAATCAACTCAACAAGAATATCAAGATTCTAAAATCCAATCGAGACAAAGAATATGAATCAAATGATTTTAGTGAGTTATGTTCTAAATTTGGTATAATCCATCAAAACTATAGTATCATATACTCCTCAACAAAATGGAATCGCCGAACGGAAGAACAGAATTTTGAAGGAGATGATCAATTCCATGCTCGTAAGTTCTGAAGCTCCGCAGAACTTGTAGGGGAAGCTCTGTTAACTACAAATTATATTCTAAACAGAGTACCCCACAAGAAACTTGGTCTTATACTATTTGAGTTATGGCATGGAAGGACACCTTCCTACCATTACCTCAAAATGTGAGAATACCTTACAAAGGTACTAGCACCATTACCTAAAAAGACTAAGTTTGGAGTAAGAAATATGGACTGCATATTCATAGGCTATTCCTTGAAAAGTAGTGCTTACAGATTTCTGGTACATAAATCAGAAATACCAGATATTCATGTAAACATGATTATCGAATCTGGAGATGCTGTGTTCTTTGAAGACATCTTTCTATATAAATGGGAAACAGATAAGACTTCTGGGAAAAGAACACGTAAGATGGCGTTCAGGGACGAAAGCCTCTAGGGAACCGATTGTTAATGCGGAATTGAACCAAGGAGAAGTCAGAGATTTAGAATCTCAAAATCTTTTGGTCTAGATTTCATAACATATGCTATTGAAAGCGAGCCTCAAATATTTAAAGAGGCTATGTCTACCCCAAAAAAAGCACAAATGTGGAAAGAAACTATAAATAGCGAAATAGAATCCATACTAAGTAATCATACTTGAGAATTGGCAAACTTGCCTCCTGACAGTAAACCAATTGGATGTAAGTGGATTTTCAAAAGAAAATTAAAACCCGATGGATCTATCGATAAGTACAAGGCTAGATTAGTAGTGAAGGGCTATCGACAAAAGGAAGGACTTGACTAATTCGATACTTATTCACCAGTAACAAGAATAACCTCCATTCGGATGTTGATTGCAATTCAATATTGCATAACTTAGATATCCATCAAATGGATGTCAAGGCCGCATTCTTAAATGGTGAATTAAATGAAGAAATATATATGGAGTAACCTGAAGGATTTACATTCAAGAGCCAAGAATACAAAGTATGTAAATTGGTAAAATCCTTATACGGTTTAAAACAAGCTCCAAAATAATGGCATGAGAAATTCGACAGTGTCATGATCAAAGATGGATTCACTATTAATGAATGCGACAAGTGTGTTTACACTAAAACAGTTGGAAATGCATGTATCATTGTTTGTCTTTATGTAGACGACATGTTGATACTTGGGACTAATATTGAAATTATTAAGTCCACTAAAATAATGTTATCCAACAGTTTTGACATGAAGGATCTGAAGGTTACTGATTTAATTTTAGGAATTAAAATCACAAGAATATCAGATGGAACCAGTCTATCTAAATCTCACTACATGGATAAGATGATAGAAAGATTCAAGGATCATGGGATAAAGGAGAATACAAATCCTTTTCTCCCACACATCCACCTTCGTAAGAATACAGGAACTAGAGTACGCCAGTTGGAGTATTCTCAGATTATCGAAAGTCTAATGTATTTAATGAATTGCACTAGACCCGATATTGCTTACGCTGTAAGCAAGTTAAGCAGATACACTAGTAACCTTAGTGATGATCATTAGACTGCTCTACTACGAGTATTAGATTACGTATCACATACAAAGGAATATGTCTTGAGATATGGACAGTATCCACCTGTACTTGAAGGATACATTGATGCTAATTGGATTGTCGATTCTGAGGAATCAAAATCAACTAGCGGATACATATTTACTCTAGGAGGAGTAGCGGTATCATAGAAATCTTTTAAACAAACATGCATTGCCCGTTCTACTATGGAATCAGAATTCATAGCCTTAGATAAGGCCGGAGAAGAAGCAGAATGGCTTCGACAATTTTTGAAAGATATACCATTATGCCAAAAGCCAGTGCCCGCTATATGTATACACTGCGATAATCAAGCAGCTATATCTAGGACACAAAATTTTATATACAACGGTAAGCCTAGACATATTCGTTGTAGACATAATACTGTTAAGCAGCTGCTCTCAAATGGAATTATCTCTATTGACTTTGTCTCGTCAAAAGATAATTTAGCGGATCCGCTTACCAAAGGTTTAAGTGGAGAGCGTATAAACTGCGCATCAAGAGGAATGGGTCTAAAAGCCTAACCTTACCAAGTCAGCTTAATGGAAACCTCACTGAGCGACTGGAGATCCCACGGACTAAGTTCAAGAGGAAAAACTAGTTATGATTGACTCAGCAAGTAAGCACTTAGGAGCTTGACTCCAATCCATTCCTAAGGTGCACACAAGTGCTTTCTACAAGTGGATTAAGGATAAGCTTAACACTTTTAATGATGCCTATATCTTGTTATTAAACAAGTGGAGTTTAGTAGACTACTTTTAATAGGACGATCACTTATGTGAGTGTAGAGTTGGGTCGGCTCTTTGAGATTTTTTATGGAGGCTGTTATTCCCTAAAGATACTCTCTGAAACCAAGAATGTCCAGGGCCAAAATGGACACAATCGAGAACCAAAGTTGATTTGAAAAGTTACTGTGTGAAGCTTGTTAACTTGGCTTACAATAACGGCTAACAGTTCAAGACCTAGTTCACTGATTAGTCAGTAAGTCCGATAAAACTTTCACTATGAAAGGTTCAAGACCTAGTTCACCTTTCCTGATGCAGTTTCTTTTCTAAAGTACCTTTCACTATAGAGTCAGTCTCTTTGTGTGTCAATTCCTCTCCATTCATTGTGGGGGATTGTTGGGAAATATGAAGAATAAATGTGAATCTTTGAGTTAAATTACGGTAAGATCCGTTGATAGAATCAATTGGATAATGGTTGGAGTGTGTTTTCCTTCCATTGGGAATGAACGTGATATATTCACATGTTCAATTCTGACTTCGAATGAATGAGATATTCAAGTCTAAAGTTTGCCTAATTCAAAGCTAAAAGGGGACTAAAGGTAGCTAAAACATTTAGTCCCACATTGGCCATGGGATTGAAGTTTGAAGTGTTTAAATAGAGAAAAATGGGAACAAAGGGTGTGCCCTTTGGGTACTTTGAGTTTTCAAGAGTGATTAGGGGGAAACTATACCCACACGCGCGCGCGCCGGCACCGGGGCGGCCGGAGCCGGGCTCGGGCACGGGTTCGGGTTCCTTACCCGATCCGGTTCTTTTTGAACCAAGTCTCACGGGTATGGGTTACAACGGATCGTTCCCGCTCTGCCATCCGGATCCGAACCGAATCAGCACCGTTGCAACCGTTCGGTTAGGTTCAGACGGATCTACCCCTCCCGCGCCGGAGCCGGGCTCGGGCACGGGTTCGGGTTCCTTACCTGGTCCGGTTCTTTTCGAACCAGGTCTCACAGGTATGGGTTACAACAGATCATACTCGCTCCGCCATCTGGATCCGAACCGAATCAGCACCGTTGCAACCGTTCGGTTAGGTTCGGACGGATTTACCCTCCCGGAGCGCTATAAATAACGCTCCGTTTCTCTCAACAAAACACACAGAAAAGGAAAAGGAAAGCCAGTTCTTCCCTCTACATTCTGAAGTGGGACTTCCAACAGGAAGTGAGAATTCTGCCACAGAAAAGGAAAAGGAAAGCCAGTTCCTTCCTCTGCATTCTGAAGTGGGACTTCCAACAAGAAGTGGAAATTCTGCAACTCGGATTCCAAAGTGACTTCTACTAGATTCGTTCTGAAAGAAGGCTTAGAAAATTTAACAGATTCTTTAATAGAATTGTTGTCTGAATCTGTGACTTCCGAAGAAGAATATTCTTCTATCTTCCTCCTTTCTCTACAGTGGGTGTTCCTCCAAAGTAAAGACAAATATTTTCCCTGAAATTTGTCTTGGACTTACTGCTTTGATAATACTGTGAAGGTACTGGTTAACTACAGTTCGACCGTACAGTGATTTGATAGTGCTATTCAAATACCGTGAAGGAGTGTTGTATCTTGGGAGACCAGCGTCCAGTAACCCATTAGCACCGTAGCGGGGGGACGTAATTGTCTTAAGGAGATTCGCTATAAGCGTACCTCACTCCAAGTACTGTATAAGTGAATTAACTTTCTTTATACAAGGGTTATACTGATATTTAGTATATTGAGACTGACTCATAACTAGTCTAATTGGTGTTTAACTAAGGAAGGAAATTGAAAAGTGGTTCTTTAATTAAGGAACGTTCTATTGAACGAAAAACCTCCCAGCTGATATTTACCGACCTGGCCAATTAGATTGGTGATATTGATTAGTTGTCAGATTAATTCCCGAAACTAACAATCTGTTCAGAACTAAAGAGGATAGGGTGTGGATTCGAAATATTCTCTGAAATTTTATTAGAATTAAAAAAATTAGATACAGACTATTCAAAAATTGCTAATATAATGTAGAGTCTTTCGTACCTTCAAACACATTCTATTGAACTTAAAGTAGAGTAAATCGTGTAGAGCTTTATTTTACTGATCCCAAGTAAAAATAACAATGTCAGTAAAGCTTTACGCTTCGCTGATAAAAAAGTGAGTAAATTGTGAAGAGTCTCGGTTTCAAGTTTCAACTCTCATTGATCAGAGAAATAATTTATAGAGAGATAATATATAGATAAAAAAAATATTGTAACTAAAAGATTGAGAACTGTCCGAAAAGTTCATGTGTTTCATTAAATTTAATTAAAAAACAATTATCCTCAAAAGAAGTTATATATTAAAAATTATTTTTTTATTAAAGTTAATTTAGATTATTAAAATAATCATGTTTAATTTAAATATGATACATTTTCCGCTTAAGAACAAAAGTGATAAAAAGAATATTTTTAGAATAATTCAAGTGGTAATTTTTATTATAGTATAGATTTTTAGTAATTAATTTTCTTCGCTTAGAATACATGTCTTAACAAAAAAATAAAGTTTCACCTTAAAAATAAAACTTAAAAATAAAAACTCAAGTGCATTTCCTAAGTCTTTTTATAATTGGGTTCCTCCCCATTAGTCCCGATTTATCGGGTTCTTTTCCGATTCCTATTGGCATTGGGAACAAACAAAATACAAAATTATTTGAATGCGATATTTTAAAATAACACAATTTCCTAAAATTTCAGTGTCAATCAGATAGGCAAATGCAAACAATTGGAAAGAAAAAAAAATATCAATCACAGAGAGAGAGAGAGAGAGAGAGAGAGCAAATGGGGTGGAATCAAGAAAAGCTTCAATTCCTCAAACTGACTTTACGTGCAAGGTATCAAAAAAATGAAAACAGTCTCAATTCTCTATATAAATAATCTCCCCTGCGGTCTAACCCCCTATTGTTCTGGCTATCAGAAGAAATTAAAAAAAGAAGAGAGAGAGTTTATGTTGGTTGTATTCTGTATTTTTCTAAAATTTCAGTAATTTTAACTTATTGTATGACATAAACATGAAACAATATGCACTGCAATAAATTTCTATTTAAATAAATAAAGCATGAGAAGAACTTTCTGGTCTGTGAGGGAGTAGTTGTGAAATCTCACTGTCTTAGAAGACTGAAATTCTCTGTCGCTTGGGCGTTTAAATGGTTGCCATCAACTAGTCATAAAAACCACCCTGGCTTGAGTGTAGGCCTAGATCTCTGCTCAGAGGAGAAGCGGTCGCCCACAAAATGAAAATAAAATTAGTAAAAGTATATGTTTAAGAAAGAAGAAGAGAGCTTTCTTGGGCCGCAAAGTGAATGCAGGAGAAATAACTCAAGATGGAGAAGAGAGAATGTAGTTCTGTGTGTTACTGTTGAAGGGGAGATACTCTATCTATAGCTTATAGAACCCTATGGTTGTAACAATACATGAGAGAATCGTGAAATACGTGATAACGGGTGGGCGTTTTCACCTGACGTGGATCTCGAGATCTGGAATCAGTCAAACGAAAATAAGTCAAAATGAGAAAAAAGAAATAAAAACACAAAACACGGGCTTAGGCTTGCGCACGCGGCGTGGCACGACACGACATGACAAGGCGTGTGCTCACGTATGTGGTTAACCCATCTCAAAATATACAACTCATAACATGTAGGGTGAGAAAAGAATGATATATAAACTATTTTCTTTCACATCTCCAATCCTATGTGGACTAAACATATAAGCCACAACGAACACAAATGAAAAAATCAAGATTTTTTCCATGAGTTTGTGCATGTTCACTTAACCCCAACACTCTCCCCCTCTCCCCCCAAAAGTTTAACTTTCAGGAAAGTCAAAATCAATAAGTTAAAACATAAAAAGTAAATAAAGGTCATACTGTGAATTAGGGATAGGTAGCTTGCGGCTTTTTACCCACCCTTAGTGAATTCTTCGCAATCTGAGAGACATAATAGACTATACCTTGAATGAGGCATCTTTACCAGATATTGATAAAAGACACACACAATAAGTCCTCATCTATTGAGTAAGCGGATTCAGCGTTAATGACCATGCTCACAATAACTGATCATGAGAATTCTTAGGGGTGTCAGCTCTGTCCCACAAACGCGCCTGTCACAGTTTCTCTCATATAGGTAAGTCCTCCAAAGATACTACAACTCGATATTATACCCTTCATAATTTGTGCGTTGGACTTATTAAGAGTTTAACTCAACCTAACCAGATAAGAGCATCGTCACTATATAAAAAAGGTTATATCTACACAGGCTACAAATATGATATAAATATATCTGGGTCGATGCTCCATACGAGTATGACCAGTCCTCCTTGTTTCTAACTATATTGAACATTTTTATGAGAATAGCTCGCCAATCAAGAAGGTTGGGTTTCTATTGTAACACCTCGTTCCCAGGATACATACCCAGATTCGTGTCCTAATTTTTTGCTGCTATTTATTCTATTTTCCTGTAATTATTTTTATTATTTCGGATATTGGACCTGTATTTGATAGATCCAAGCCCAGCCCAGGACCCGGACTTGGCCAACCTGAGCCTTGGATCCTGAGCTCGGCTCGTTTTTGTTATTCTATTATTTTATATTATTTTATTTATTTTTTCTTTTCCTCCTTTTCTTTTTCTTTTCTTTATCCTTTTTCTTTCTTCCCTTCTTTTCTTTCTTTCTTTTCTTTTTTCTTTTTTCTTCCTTTTCTCCTAGCTCCCCCACTTGGCTCCCACATGGGCCCCCCATCACACCACCCCCCATCATTCACCCAGTCCCATCAACTCATCTCCCTCACTCTCTTTCTCCATTCCCTCTCTCTCTCTCTCTCTCTTCCTTTTCTTCTTCCTCTATCTCTTCTCCATCTCCCCTCTCCCTCTTTACCCGAGCCCTGGTGTAACGGCCCCAGTTTCTAATAAACAAGATTAGGCCTACAACAACATTTATCTCCGTTAACCTTAAGTTGAGAAAAATTTTGGCAGCATCATCCTTAAAATTCCTTTATTTCTCACTTACAATAATCAAGATTTCGGCTCGAAGGCCTACTTAGATCACCAATAATTTCGGCACACCCGGCCTACTTATCAATCACATATACCAATCCTTAACCACAACATATATCATGACTTGGTTCTTTCCATTGCAAACATAGTCTTTACATCAACATTTCAAGAGTTACATTCCAACAGTTTGCATTCCCATATATTGCCATCGATCCAAAATTCCAAGGCATACATATCTAAGGGATACACAAACCCAGAACATAGTATCACATACAAGACAAAGGTCTCAACTGCTACAAGGATAAAATATACATCAAGTACAACTTAACATATTTTTCAATAAAGGCTTCCATAGGGTCTATACCTACACATATAAAATCATATAGCAAAACCAAAATGATACTACAATACATCATGCCATCCATAACTTAGCCTTTCCATTAGAGGGGTCCCTTACCTTTATCCAAACCTGAAAAGATGTAAAGAAAATCCAATGAGCTCGACAGCTCAATGAGTAAACCATATCATAGGGAATTAGTACAATGATTTCACAAGATAATCAATTTAGAAGAAGTAATATAGGATGAGTCTTATAAACGACAGTTTGTACAAGTTGCCTTACTTATTCCAAGTTCCATACATATATGGTCTACATGCCTACACTACCAAAGGTTGCATTTAACAATGTCAAGATACAAAGATATAATGTATGCGCATGTGTAATATCTTCATAGGTGAGTCCACTCACATCAATTAGGCTCGTTGTATACATAAAGTGATAACTTAATTTAACACAAGCATTAACAAACATAAATGCAACTTAACAGTCAAATATGAATATCATTCAATCTGAAATGAATTTCCCCGTCTTCCACCTCCTACCGGCTCCCGCACGGCCCCTTCCTCCTTATATATATAATATATGTATATGCATATAAGACATATAAGTTTCCCCGTCTTCCCCCCTCCTACCGGCTCCCGCACGGCCCCTTCCTCCTTATGTATATATATATATATAGATATCAAATCCCCGTCTTCCCCCCTCCTACCGGCTCCCGCACGGCCCCTTCCTCCTTAACACAAATACATCATGCAGTGGTAATATACAATATGCACAACAAGCAATTGAAACCAATTTACGTGTCATGTCCGAAATGGTATGCAACAATGAAAGAAAGGAGACATGTGTTTGGGATTTACCCCATATCATAAGAACATCATAATCACGCCACATTCATCCCACATGAACATATGCATTATCCCATAAATTGCCAATACTTAACACAATATTGTATTGTAGAGAGGGGTATTTTCCCCGAGCACTTTAGTGAACAAGAAACATATGAATCAAGTTAATTGGTCGACTATTGTGGAGTGCTACTCGTGCAAGTCCTCGACTTTACATAATGCACCACCCTATTTTCTATTATGAAGGACCAAGATTAGGCTATATCCATAATAATTTGACCATCATGATATTGACTAGGAAAAACAGCGAATTAAGGTATCAAATTGGTTCACTTGGGCTTACTATTACGTTAGAACATATCTCCTACACATGTATTTCACATCTATTTAATATAGAATCACCATCACTATGCAATACCCATTGAATCTCTTTTAACATAAGAATAATTATCAAAACAGCGAATTACATATGCTAAGTCCCCTCATTTAAGTTTACATAGTGAGCTAAACATGTATATTACATATTCAAATTATCACAACATGATATATGGACATAGTGACTAGATAATACTCCTTAGATTTCCATCTAGTGTAAAGATGTCACAAAAACGGTAACCACTACCCAAGAACAGAAATTTTTACCCTTGAGAGTCATCTACAAAATTTCTAGTTATTGTTTTTCAACTTTGGATAAAGGATTATAACCCTAAGAGTTAGGTTTACTCACAATGTTACCAAGCTCTGGAACAGAGAATTGGGCGACAAGGGAATGCTGATTGAGGGTGCTAGAACTTCTCCACGACTTGTCAGGAACCTCCTCCTCCAAAATCAGCCCTCCCCTCCTTGGAATTGCCGCGGAATCCCCTATCTTGCCGCGGTTCCGCGGCAAAGAAGCAGAGTCCCGCGTGCAGTCGCGGCTCTGCTTGCTGTGAGCCTGTGCCCCTGTCTTCCCTCCCGTGGATTTTGCTTCAGAGCTATTAGGAGTAGAGATTTGGGCTAGAAGAGGGTACCTTAGTTTCAACTCTTAGATTTCTATGGATGAGGTGAAATGGGAGAATTTTAGGCTTAAATTTCTTCACAAAAGCAAGGAAAATTTTTCAGGAAATGGGAGAAATTTCTGCAGAATTTTGAGTGAGGAAGATGAAGAGGCAAGCTTGGTCAACTTCTTGGAATTGCAAGAACTAGGTGGTGCATCTTCATGATGCCACATGGCCAAGGACTCTCTCAAGGTGCCACATGGAACCCCACTTCCAAGGATCATTAGCCCATATAATCCCCCCCTTAAAACACACTTACCTCTAAAAAGTTATTAGGATAAGCATGATGATTAAATAATATTAGCCCCTTTAATCTTCCCCCTAATACATACTTACCACTAAAAAGTTATTAGGATAAGATTGGTGATTAAGGGGATATGATGGATTAGGTTAACATTTTCTTTTACCATTACCTAAGTCATAATTTGCCCAAAATACATGCACATAAGCCTTCATGTTAAACATTTTTGGTCACCCCAAAAAAAAAATCAATAATTAAATAAAACATTGAAAAGGGGAGTGGGTCTATAAATTAAGTTTAATTTGTCGACATAAAATTATGAGGGTGACTACTTCTATATATAATGCTTTAACCAAATTTCTTAATATTTAAAGTGAGGAGAAATTATATACAATAAAAATTTGGTTGTTACATTCTCCCCTCCTAAAAGAGAGCTTCGTCCCCGAAGCCGGACGTACCTTGGAAAAGTTGCGGGTAGTTCTGCATCATCTCTTCCTCTGATTCCCAGGTAGCTTCCTCAATCTCTTTACTTCTCCATAAAACCTTCACTAAAGGGATTGCTTTGTTTCGCAGTTGTTTCTCCTTCCTGTCAAGGATTTGAACCGGCTCCACAGTACATGACAAGTCGTCTTGGAGCTGCAGTGGTGAGTATCTAAGAACATGGCTCGGATCTGGTACATACTTCCTCAATTGGGACACATGAAATACGTCATGTATTTTCTCAATCTCTGGTGATAAAGCTAACCGATATGCCAGAGGTCCAATTCTTTCCAGTATTTCAAAGGGTCCAATATACCGGGGGTCTAACTTATTCCGTTTGCCACCCCGTACCATCCCTTTTATTGGTGATACCTTCAAGAAAACTTTGTCGCCTTCTGCAAACTCCAAAGGTCTTCGGCGCCGATCCGCATATGACTTCTGTCTACTCTGGGCCGCCTTCATTCTCTTCCTTATCATCCGGATCTTCTCTGTTGTATCTATCACTATATCAGCTCCGAATAATGTTCGGTCTCCAATCTCTTCCCAGCAAATTGGGGATCTACACTTCCTGCCGTACAGGGCTTCGAACGGTGGCATTCCAATAGTAGATTGATAACTATTGTTATATGCAAACTCCACTAATGATAGGTATCTTTCCCAATTTCCCCCGAAATCCAACACGCATGCTCTCAGCATGTCTTCCAATATTTGTATAGTTCTTTCTGATTGTCCGTCGGTTTGCGGATGAGCAGTTGTACTTGGGTGTAGCTTGGTGCCCAGAGCTTGGGATAGACTGATCCATAGCCTTGATTGAAACCGAGGGTCGCGATCTGACACAATCGTCTCAGGGACTCCATGAATCCTGATTATCTCTCGGAGGTAAATCTGGGCTAATCTATCCATCGAATAGTTTATTCGTATGGGCAGAAAATGAGCGGACTTGGTAAGTCGATCGACTATCACCCAGATGGCATCATAACCTTGAGGGGATCTAGGGAGTCCTGTCACAAAATCCATAGTAATATTACTCCACTTCCATTCAGGGATTTGTAAGGGCATGAGGAGTCCAGGAGGCTTCTTATGTTCAGCCTTAACTTGTTGGCATATCAAACATCTCTGTACAAAATTTGCTATGTCCTTCTTCATTCCTTCCCACCAAAAGTTTGCCTGCAAATCCTGATACATCTTGGTTGTTCCAGGATGTGCGGTGTAAGGGGTGCAATGGGCTTCAGTTAGAATTCGCTCCTTGAGTTTAAAATCTGGCGGTATAACTATTCGGTTTCCCTTCCTCAGTAATTCCCTGGAAATGATAAATTCTTGGGTTTCACCTCTTTGCACCTTCTCAAAATTTTTGGCTGTCTGATCATTTTTCCTTTGAGCTTCCTTGATTTCTTCATAGAGATCGAAACCAATACTAATTTGATTTATATGGTTCCCTCCATCCCGGGGCCCTCTTATGTGAATTTCAAGTTGCATTCTTTCCATCTCCTTTATCAACTCCGACCATCTTCTTTGGCGCATATTCAATTCCTTTTGGGTGAAAATATATTTCAGGCTTTTGTGATCTGTGTAAATATCACATGATACTCCATAAAGGTAATGCCGCCAAATTTTCAAGGCAAAAATGACTGCAGCCAACTCAAGATCATGGGTAGGGTAATTTTTCTCATGGTTCCTTAGTTGTCTAGAAGCATATGCAATTACTCTCCCATTTTGCATCAATGCACACCCCAGGCCTGACTTTGATGCATCACTGAAAACAACATAACCTTCGTTTCCAATGGGCATGGCTAAGATTGGAGCTGATGTTAACTTATCTTTTAGTTCTTGAAAGCTTTTCTGCTGATCATCTCCCCAATGGAATTTGAGGCCTTTCTTCGTTAACTGGGATAAGGGTGCAGCTATCTTAGAAAATCCTTCTACAAATCTCCGGTAATACCCAGCCAATCCTAGGAAGCTTCGCACCTCAGTGACATTGGTAGGTTGAGGCCATCCCTTTATCGCCATGATCTTTGCGGGGTCCACTGATATTCCTTCTTCATTTATGATGTGACCCAAGAACCCAACTTCATTCAGCCAGAACTCACACTTCTTAAGCTTTGCATAAAGTTGCTTCTCCCTCAATAACTGTAATACTATCCTCAAGTGTCTTTCATGATCCTCTTTGCTCTTTGAATAGATCAGTATATCATCAATGAACACCACTACGAACTGATCTAGATATGGCTGGAAAATTCTATTCATCAAATCCATAAATGTTGCTGGAGCATTGGTCAAGCCAAATGGCATTACTAAAAATTCATAATGGCCATATCTGGTCCGAAAGGCAGTCTTAGAAACATCTTCCGGTTTGATCTTTAATTGATGATATCCAGACCTTAGATCTATCTTAGAAAATATGTGGCACCCTGAAGTTGATCAAATAGGTCATCAATCCTCGGCAATGGATATCGATTCTTGATTGTGACCTTGTTCAGCTCTCGATAATCTATACACAGCCTCATGCTCCCATCCTTCTTCTTAACAAATAATACCGGAGCACCCCAAGGTGATACACTTGGCCGAATAAAACCGAGGCTTAGCAACTCTTGCAATTGGTCCTTCAATTCATTCATTTCTGCGGGTGCCATCCTATAAGGTGCCCTGGATATGGGACTTGTCCCAGGTAGAAGGTTGATGGAAAATTCTACTTCTCTATCTGGGGGTAAGCCGGGTAGATCCTCCGGAAAAACATCAGGATAGTCTCTTGCAACTTCTATGTTTTCAATCTTAATCTTCATGTCTTCTTCACCAATAAGGGTTGCCAAAAATCCTTGACACCCTTGCCTCAACAACTTAGTGGCCTTTAAGGCAGAAATAACTGGAGTGCTGATTTTATTCTTCATCCCTTCATAAACTCTTTCGGGAGTCCCTTCCAACTTAAAAATTATCTTCTTCTGATAACAATCTACATGAACCCGGTATGTGGACAACCAATCCATTCCTAGGATGATGTCAAACTCCATTTCTCCTAGCTTAATCAGATCTGCCTGTGTATTCATCTCACCTATGATGATTTTACATCCCTTATAACACTCGCTAGTGGTCACTCTGGCGCCTACAGGGGTTGACACCACTAGTTGATAGTTCAAGGGTTCGGATTCCATGTTAATTGTTGCAGCAAAAGATGAAGAAATAAAAGAGTGTGTAGCACCGGGATCAAACAATACTCGAGCAACATTTTCGGATACATAGACGGTACCTTCCACTACGGCATTGGATGCTCGAGCCTCCTGCTGAGTGATTGCATTCATCCTCCCCTGAACTCTTGGTTGCTGTACAGATGCTTGTGTCATGGCCGAGCGAGTTCTGTTGAAAGGTTGTCGATAGGCGGTAGCTGGTCCTCCTGTTGTGGGGGCGATTCCCATGGTTGGTCTTCCCGTCCCTCTGCTAACTCCTGGGTTTCCATGTAAGTTCGGGCAGTCCCTCCTCATGTGACCCATTCTTCCGCAGAAAAAACATTGCTTACCGGTGGCGCAACTACCAGTGTGACTTTGGTTGCACCTTGGACACCGCTGGTTTCCTGCAAAGTTGGAGCGTTGGGAGGACATTGGTGATGCTGAATGGGGTAATCCCCTATGCTTGGGCCATGTGTTCATCTTGCTTCCCTGGGTGGGCATGATGGAAGATCCCGTGCCTCTGTCGGGCCTCAAAGACTGAGTTCCAAAACTCGGTGCATTATTATACCGGGGGCGCTTCATATAGGGCAGTTCCCTGGTCCTCATCTCTTAATTCTCCTGCATATCCCTTTCAATTTCCATTGCCTTCTCTACAGCTTGACTGTAAACTTGCAGTTGGAAAGGGATCAGCTTACTCCTGATCTCCGGCCTCAAGCCTCTAACGAACCTCTTCGTCCTATCTTCCTCTTCGGACACCAACTTCTCGGCATACCTGGACAGCTGAGTGAATTTAGCTTCATAGTGACTCACGGTCCATTGTTCCTGCTTCAGCTCTTGGAACTCCATCGCAAGTCGGTCCTTCACTACTCCAGGGATGTACTTTTCATTGAACTTTGCAACTAAGAAGTTCCAAGAGATCTCCCTTCCCAGGTTCTTAGCTCCTCCTTTTACCATCTCCCACCAGCGCTCGGCCTCTCCTTGGAACATGAAAGAAGCGAAAGATACTCGCTGGGTCTCAGTACATTCCATTACATCCAGTATCTTTTCAATTTGTCGGAGCCATTCTTCAGCTTGGATAGGGTCAACTCCTCCTCTGAAAGCTGGTGGGTTGAGCTTTTGAAATTGTTCAAGAGCTCTACGGGGGTTGTTTACGCTTGCCAACTGCAACAGCCAATCCGGGATTCTGTCCGGCCCTCCCCGATTAGCATTAGACTGCCCACTCAGAATTTCTTGACTTGCCGGGGGATGGACGCTCCCAATTGCGCTGTGCAATGGGACGTTGCCCTCCGAGTTGGCATCGGATGGAGGAAAATTCAAATCCATCTAATACCTAGAAGAATAGTTGCACATAATCAATGGTAACTCAATGATAACTAGTAGAATAGTTCACAAACAAAATACTGATTTCATTTATGCATAAAGCGTTTTCATAGCAACATATACATTAGCATGGCTGCATTCATTCAAACATACCAATGCAGTCAAAAAGGGATACCGGTTCATACATGTAACTATTGACGACCACTTTCTTTACAAAAAAAATATATACTCATGTGAATTGACATTCCTTTACTTCAAAAACAAAAACGACAAAAACAAAAATGCCACCCAACTAAACTCCTATCAAGGGGTGATGTTAGATCCCGAGGAGCTCTCCTCCCGATCTTCCCTCACAGGTTCCTCTTCTGGATCCTCTTCTTCTATTGGTTCTTCTTCTACTGGTTCTTCTTCTACTTCCTCCAATACAGTATCCAAATCACATCCCTAATTTTCGTTATCATCGTACAGGTCCATATCTTCCACCCAGCAAGAATTCCACCAAATACCCCCATCGAAAATCCTTCCGTCAGGGTTCATCTCCTCATTGGGTAGGACTCCCAAGTCCTCAGTTACTGGTGCGTCTCTAATGGCACTTTCTGCCTCATTAATGTCATCTGTCTCATCTTGCCCCATGTGAATCCCTGCATCTAAATCATCTGGGGAACCTTTAAGAATGACATTTGGATCGGTCTCGTCAGATTCAAACTCCCAGTCCATTGGGTCCGCTATCCAGCTCAAACTTTCTGACTCCGGACCGTCAGACGATGATCCAGACATCTCAGAATCTCCCATCTGTAGAAGTAAGTCATTTATATTAGCCGATGTGCCTTCCAATTCTCCCCAAAGCAATAATTTGCATGAATATAAAATAAAGATATGATAGTAAATCACCACTTATATAACCATGCCGATCTTTCATAAATTTCTCTTATGCATAACTGTCCTACTAATAGGTTTTGACCCCGACTTATGTGATATTTTGATTGTTCTCCCTTTCCGATGTCCCATAACACTGGAATTTCTTACAGAAGGGCCCGCACCCCTTGCAAGATCCATTTGAACTAAGGTATGCGGGTACCCACATTCAAATGTGGAGAACAGTTAAATATCCTACATTTCAGGGCCATATACTCTAAAACTATACCACCATCCTCATATCCCACCTCTAACTTACTCTAGTACACCTATACATGACTCCATAGTCAGTCGTACATACCACATCTATCTAGGCTAACCTTACCTAAACCATGCTCTGATACCAATTGTAACGGCCCCAGTTTCTAATAAACAAGATTAGGCCTACAACAACATTTATCTCCGTTAACCTTAAGTTGAGAAAAATTTTGGCAGCATCATCCTTAAAATTCCTTTATTTCTCACTTACAATAATCAAGATTTCGGCTCGAAGGCCTACTTAGATCACCAATAATTTCGGCACACCCGGCCTACTTATCAATCACATATACCAATCCTTAACCACAACATATATCATGACTTGGTTCTTTCCATTGCAAACATAGTCTTTACATCAACATTTCAAGAGTTACATTCCAACAGTTTGCATTCCCATATATTGCCATCGATCCAAAATTCCAAGGCATACATATCTAAGGGATACACAAACCCAGAACATAGTATCACATACAAGACAAAGGTCTCAACTGCTACAAGGATAAAATATACATCAAGTACAACTTAACATATTTTTCAATAAAGGCTTCCATAGGGTCTATACCTACACATATAAAATCATATAGCAAAACCAAAATGATACTACAATACATCATGCCATCCATAACTTAGCCTTTCCATTAGAGGGGTCCCTTACCTTTATCCAAACCTGAAAAGATGTAAAGAAAATCCAATGAGCTCGACAGCTCAATGAGTAAACCATATCATAGGGAATTAGTACAATGATTTCACAAGATAATCAATTTAGAAGAAGTAATATAGGATGAGTCTTATAAACGACAGTTTGTACAAGTTGCCTTACTTATTCCAAGTTCCATACATATATGGTCTACATGCCTACACTACCAAAGGTTGCATTTAACAATGTCAAGATACAAAGATATAATGTATGCGCATGTGTAATGTCTTCATAGGTGAGTCCACTCACATCAATTAGGCTCGTTGTATACATAAAGTGATAACTTAATTTAACACAAGTATTAACAAACATAAATGCAACTTAACAGTCAAATATGAATATCATTCAATCTGAAATGAATTTCCCCGTCTTCCACCTCCTACCGGCTCCCGCACGGCCCCTTCCTCCTTATATATATAATATATGTATATGCATATAAGACATATAAGTTTCCCCGTCTTCCCCCCTCCTACCGGCTCCCGCACGGCCCCTTCCTCCTTATGTATATATATATAGATATCAAATCCCCGTCTTCCCCCCTCCTACCGGCTCCCGCACGGCCCCTTCCTCCTTAACACAAAATACATCATGCAGTGGTAATATACAATATGCACAACAAGCAATTGAAACCAATTTACGTGTCATGTCCGAAATGGTATGCAACAATGAAAGAAAGGAGACATGTGTTTGGGATTTACCCCATATCATAAGAACATCATAATCACGCCACATTCATCCCACATGAACATATGCATTATCCCATAAATTGCCAATACTTAACACAATATTGTATTGTAGAGAGGGGTATTTTCCCGAGCACTTTAGTGAACAAGAAACATATGAATCAAGTTAATTGGTCGACTATTGTGGAGTGCTACTCGTGCAAGTCCTCGACTTTACATAATGCACCACCCTATTTTCTATTATGAAGGACCAAGATTAGGCTATATCCATAATAATTTGACCATCATGATATTGACTAGGAAAAACAGCGAATTAAGGTATCAAATTGGTTCACTTGGGCTTACTATTACGTTAGAACATATCTCCTACACATGTATTTCACATCTATTTAATATAGAATCACCATCACTATGCAATACCCATTGAATCTCTTTTAACATAAGAATAATTATCAAAACAGCGAATTACATATGCTAAGTCCCCTCATTTAAGTTTACATAGTGAGCTAAACATGTATATTACATATTCAAATTATCACAACATGATATATGGACATAGTGACTAGATAATACTCCTTAGATTTCCATCTAGTGTAAAGATGTCACAAAAACGGTAATCACTACCCAAGAACAGAAATTTTTACCCTTGAGAGTCATCTACAAAATTTCTAGTTATTGTTTTTCAACTTTGGATAAAGGATTATAACCCTAAGAGTTAGGTTTACTCACAATGTTACCAAGCTCTGGAACAGAGAATTGGGCGACAAGGGAATGCTGATTGAGGGTGCTAGAACTTCTCCACGACTTGTCAGGAACCTCCTCCTCCAAAATCAGCCCTCCCCTCCTTGGAATTGCCGCGGAATCCCCTATCTTGCCGCGGTTCCGCGGCAAAGAAGCAGAGTCCCGCGTGCAGTCACGGCTCTGCTTGCTGTGAGCCTGTGCCCCTGTCTTCCCTCCCGTGGATTTTGCTTCAGAGCTATTAGGAGTAGAGATTTGGGCTAGAAGAGGGTACCTTAGTTTCAACTCTTAGATTTCTATGGATGAGGTGAAATGGGGGAATTTTAGGCTTAAATTTCTTCACAAAAGCAAGGAAAATTTTCAGGAAATGGGAGAAATTTCTGCAGAATTTTGAGTGAGGAAGATGAAGAGGCAAGCTTGGTCAACTTCTTGGAATTGCAAGAACTAGGTGGTGCATCTTCATGATGCCACATGGCCAAGGACTCTCTCAAGGTGCCACATGGAACCCCACTTCCAAGGATCATTAGCCCATATAATCCCCCCCTTAAAACACACTTACCTCTAAAAAGTTATTAGGATAAGCATGATGATTAAATAATATTAGCCCCTTTAATCTTCCCCCTAATACATACTTACCACTAAAAAGTTATTAGGATAAGATTGGTGATTAAGGGGATATGATGGATTAGGTTAACATTTTCTTTTACCATTACCTAAGTCATAATTTGCCCAAAATACATGCACATAAGCCTTCATGTTAAACATTTTTGGTCACCCAAAAAAAAAAATCAATAATTAAATAAAACATTGAAAAGGGGAGTGGGTCTATAAATTAAGTTTAATTTGTCGACATAAAATTATGGGGGTGACTACTTCTATATATAATGCTTTAACCAAATTTCTTAATATTTAAAGTGAGGAGAAATTATATACAATAAAAATTTGGTTGTTACACCTGGTCACTGGCCTTCCTTTCTCCCTGGCAACCACCAACATCGGCATGCCCCCTGGTCGGCGAAGCAACCATTTCTCTCCCCCACTCATTTCCTCAGTCTCTCTCTTTACTCTCTCTCTCATCTCTCTCACCTTTTCTCTTATCTCTCTCACCCTCTCTCTTCTAGATCCGCACCTCTGGCCATAGATCCGGCGGCCCCGCACCTCTCAGGCGACCACAGTGGTGACTCCACCCTTAACGCCTCCACGACCTCCTCCCAGCCACCCAAACCCTTCCACCTCTCTATATCACTTTCTCTCTATCTCCTTCACTCTTTCTCTCTTCTCCCCATCGCCACCCAACTCTGGCCATCCACGCTGTCGATCGCCCTAGTCGGCCACCAACTCCAGCCAATCCCTCTCTCTCCCCCTATCTCTTCTTCTTCTTCTTTTTCCTTCTTTTTTTCTTCTTCTCCCCTAACTCCTCCCCTCTCCCCTCTCATCTGGCAGCCGGCCAACCCTGGCCGCGCCACCCAGGGTGCCACCCTCCTTGACCATGACCCCCCTCTTTCCTCTTTATTTTTTCTCTCTCCTCATTCCTCTCTCTTCTCTCTATCTCTCTGCAGTCTCTCTTCTCTTTCTAGGTCCCTCTTTCCTCTCCTTCTCTCTCTTGGATGCAGTGTGTGCTCCCTAGAGTTTTCTTGGTGTTCATGCTGAGTCCAGACCTAGGCGAGCACAGTTATTTTATGTTTGGGGCGAGTCCTGTTTCCTGTATTGTGAGTTCTGAGTTTTATTGCATGTACCATTATTTATGTTTGGGTGTAGTGGAACTTGTATATTTGTGGGTGTTGTTGTATTGCTTAGGCGATGTACTGTATCTGTGTGGTGAATGGTTGTAATAATGTCCGGGCTTAATCGCTTGGCAGCTTTCTTACTTGTTATTTATATGCATGTGTTGGTACTAACACTTATGCAGGTTGCAGGTACCCGGCCACGTCCCTCAGACGAGCTATCCTTTGGGGTTGTATCATCGCGAGAAATCTTCAGGCTATCCAATAGGCGCTGGCCTTATACCCTCTGGGTTTAGTAGTAGCTTTATGGATTAGTTCACCCACTTAGCCTTCGGGCTTAGCCTCCGAACTTAACCAATTTGTGGTTTCACTACTCATCCTTCGGGCTCCACCGCTTTACAGATAGTTTACTTGTTATCTATTTATATGTGTGTATTTGATACTAATATTTCTGCAGGTACCTACTTAGCCTTTGAGCTTAGCTTCTGGGCTTTTCATGCTCCACCGAGAGGCGAGCTTAGCGCTTAACGCTTTATAGCTAAACTCATTCAAGTGTAGCTTCAACTCGCGCGTTTAGCTACGCCGTGAGCATGGCTTCATCACGCGTGTTACCTTGACGTTTCAACATTGCTTCACAGTGTGTGTTAGCTGCGCCGCGAATGTGGCTTCTTCTTATGCATTAGCAAGACGTTTCAATGTCACTTCGCCGCAAAGCTTTAGCCCCGAGCGAGTTTAGAGCCTAGAGCTGCTCGCTAACTCCATTCCCCCGCTCGCTAGCTCTGCTTGGTTGTTATAACCAGAATTTATTAATATTATAATTATGGTTGTGAAGAGTTTGAAATATTTAATCATAAGGTTTTCCTATATCATGTTGCTCGATCTGCTAATTATCTGACACTTGATATTGTGATCTTGTGGCTGTCGTGTTATTTACTACACCCTGATATCTGATTCTCGATATTGTAATCTTGTATTCTATTATATTATGCGTGTGGCTTGCACTGTATGCTCCTCTTATAATGTGGCACCTGAGTAGTCAACTATTTAATACTTGCTCCTACTATAAGTACAATGAGTGTGATCATGTACTCCTGAACTCTTGTATCTCCAGATACTGCTGAACTCTTGTACTCCTAAACCCCTGTGTCTCCTGTGCTATGCTTATATGCTCTTGTTGGTTGTGATTGTACAACATTATATTAGACAACTTATGCCGGGTTGGGAAAACTGATGGGTCCTGATTTAGATTCATATTTTTGATGGCCTTAAAGTATCGCGCGGCTACATTCTTGAAGAATCACCTGAAGGCCAGCAGTGTTTCTGTGGGGGTGTATTGGCACTCCTACCTCCTTCTCTCTTGTATCCCTTTCTATATCTCTGGGTTTTGTGATACCTTACTCTTGTCGGGCGTTAATTCCTGGTACCTAGCAGTATGTTCCGGCTTAATACCTGAAATCCTAGACTATTGTGCCGGGCAAGTACGTGACCCATACTAAACATGGTTCATCGAACTCTATCAGTTTTCAAATAACTTGCTCTCTAATTTGTATGTGGAGGTATGTGGGATGGGACGCATACCGAGGCATACAAACTAGACGAGTCATTATGATAATACTAATATAATAATTCATCGGTGTTCTGGCGACTTTCGTGTCATTTTTCAAATCGGGTTGTCTACACTCAGATTATGGTGACATGAGATATAATGTATATGTATGAGGGTTTTCTTGTTTGGATTGTCCCCTCGACATATTAATCTAATAAGGCCATAAATTGGGTTGTACAACTGGTTTTGCCCACATTTACATTTATCAGACTTTGTATTTCTCGGGTTTTGCATTTTTCGGATTTATCAATACTAATTATTATTATTATTTATACTATTATTATATCTTGCTCGTCACTTGTGTAATGTACTGCCTATCTCTTGCTAGATATTACACTTATTCTACTGTACTTAACATCCTGACATGCTTGCTCTTGGTTTTATACGGATTGTTTGGTTACCATTTATATTTATCGATTCTTGCCTATTTGTATGACTTGAGTACACGATATACTTCACAGTACCTATTTATGCTGTTCTCTTATTCTGTTATTTTGATGGCAACTCAGATTATATGCACTTAGTCGATGAAGACGTGACGTATAAGATATATATGAGGGTTTCTTTGCTTTGGATTATACCCTCGAAGTACCAATCTCATGAATCCGTCAACTGAACTCATACAACTGGTTTTGTCAAATCTGCGTATAACACATTACTTGATGCTCATTTCACACTCGTCTGTGTATGCTCACGACACAATTTTCAATACATGCTTTTTTCGAGTCAGATTTATCGATACACGTGTGTTTGCTTGTGCACACCACTTGGCTTCATTTTACTATTCGTTACGTTGCTTTTCTGATAACCTCTGGACCTAATTGTAAAGATCCTGGAGCTTGGACCTTGGACTTTTCTGTCATTGATCAGAGTCGCACAACGGAAGCGTGGTGGACCAGTCATTGATCCTTTCCTTTCAGCCCCTCCTGTTCAGCTCTAGAGAATTTCTTTTACTACTCGTGTGTTTCTACCAGCTTTTATTCCTTGTATATCTTCTTGTATTTCATATTTTGCAACTCTTGTAGATGTAATATCCATGTAATATTGGACCACATTCTGTGATAATATTGTACTGATACTATTTTATTGGAATGTATATTACCACCGTGCTTTCACACTCTGATTCTTGCATGTACTGATGCTTAACTATGTTAGGGTATTTTCTCCTTGCGTATATATGTCACAGTGACATCTCCATACCCGCGGATCTGGGCATTACATGATGGTGAGCCTAGGTTCTGAACTTCGGTACACCCAGTTGGTTTATTAATGTGAGATTACATTTGGAGCGCATAAGTCTTGATTATACATTCCAATTACAAGTACGAAGTTATCCATTTTCTCCTTGAGATCCATTCCTTGAACTCCAAATCCTTCTGTCCTTTCACTTTTCGGCTCTTTTCTGTCGTCTTTTTGACCAACTCAGTACGGGAAGATGGGGAAATCTTAATGGTTCTGACACTTCTTGTAGTAGTTCCAGCAAGGAGAGTGACAACCTGATGAAGACACTCTAGGGAAAGATGAAAGTTTTCAGCAGCAAAATGAGCTCCTACATCACGGAATTGTTGAACCTACCCTGAGAACAGAGGCCAGAGAACTTTATGGGCATCACAAGACTGCAGTCGACCATATTTCCTGGTACTAAGGGGCACATGAATGCAGAGCAGTAATAGATCGACATGACTGATCTCCTGAAGGCAGCCCGATACCCTAAGCGTGAACCCTGAAGATGTCACCCGTAACCGTGATCTCTGACTTTTCGTGTTCTGAGTTGGTAATGTTTCTATGTCATCTGTACTTTTCATGATGTTATCGTCCACCCCTCTCTATTCTATGTTTGTCTCCTACCTTACTGAAATTTTGAGAATGAAATTTTGTAAGATGTGTAGATTGTAACACCCTGTTCCTGAGATACATACCCATATACATGTCCTAATTTTTCGCTCCTATTTATTCTATTTTTCTGTAATTATTTTTGTTTTTTTTGTTTATTGGACCCGTATTCGGTAGATCTGAGCCTAGTCTAGGACCCGGACTTGGGCCAGCCCAAGCTTTGGAGCCCCGCTGTTTTGTTATTCTATTAGTTTATATTATTTTCTGTAATTATTTCATTTTTCTTTTCTTTTCCTCCTTTCCTTTTCTATTCTTTTTCCTTTCTATTTTTTCTTTTCCTTTTTCTTTCTTCCTTTCTTTTCTCCCAATTCCCCTACCTGGCTCCCACGTGGGCCAGCCCCATTACACCACGCCCCATCATTCCCTCACTCCCATCAAACCATCTCCCTCACTCTCTTTCTCCATTTCCCTCTCTCAATCTCTCTTTTTCTTCTTTCTTCTTCTTCATCTATCTCTTCTCCATCTCTTCTTTCTTTATGACTCCTTTTCTTCTTCGGCAGAGCTTCCCCAAACAATTCAACGACCACGGTTTCTTTTTCTTGGCTTAGGAAGATTGGGTCGCGTCACGTCCCTTGTTGTTGACCCTCCATTTATTATTGGGAATAGAGTATTCAGCCAATTTCTCAGCTATTTCAGCTTATTCAACAAGCTCCTTTTATGTATGGACTTTGACATCTCCCATACCAACTTTAACTTTATCGAGGAAGTTATGCATGTATGTCTGAAGCAACATGGGTAAAGGCATACTTGCAAGGCACATAAGAGAAAGGTTCGGGAACCTCTTAATATAGTCCCTTACGGATTCTACTCCTCTCTGGACTGAGCTTGTACATGGTTATCTCAATATCATCCTCATAAAATCGAGAAAGAAATCAAGTTTTCATCTCCACTCAAGAATTGATGGAGCCACTTGAAAGGCTCCTAAACCAGTCAAAGACTACTCCCCTTGAGGGTGCTGATAAAAAGTCTGGTCATAATAGTATCATTATCTATCACATTGTTAGTTTGAGACCGAAAGTAATAGATATGCTGATTTGGTGAGTTCTTGCCATCGTACATATGCAACGTAGGTAGCTTGAACTTCAGTGGATATGGAACTGAATCCCATTCTAACGGGTAAGACCGAGTCATTCCTACTTTCTTTAGTTCATCCCTTCGGATTAGGGATGCAATCTGAGCCTGGATGCCTTTGATAACTTCGGCATCAATTGAAGATAAAGAAGACTCCTTTTATTCTTTGGAGTCCTATTTTCTTCTTCTTGCTTATTGTTGTCAGAATTCTCTTCATTGTTATGTTGTGTCATGAGCTAAGTCAACATGCACTGGATGTTATCCAAGGCCTCCTACTGAGGCTAGAAGGCTGCTTATGTGCCTCCATGCAATGATGAAAGTCATTATCATTGTTGTTATCAGCCATGTTGAACGATACAAGTCCTGTTCGCAGAGAGCTGATGGTAGCAGAGGAGGCGTAGCCACTATCAGCAGTCCATTGGAAGAGGTGCCTCAATGGTGCTGGTGATATAACGGTTGTCGAGGAAGAAAGTTGTCTATAGTTGTAGGGCATTGCTACCCTGAAGCGGGTACCCTGAAAGGCACCCTCTTGTTCCACTAGAATCTGACCTAAGTCAAGACTATAGTCAAAATTCAAGGAGCTGACTAAGGGAGCATGAACCTCTCATCTCCTTATCTAAGACCGTAACAGATCTTTTCCTCTACTTATCATATTAATAGAGGCAGTTGTAAGGTGTGAAACCTTTGTCGCTTTCTTCTTTTGAGACTTGGACTGATAATCAGTTAAAAACTGATTGTTGATTTGGAGGAGATGCAGTGGGGAATGACCCCAAGCAACAGTGCACTCTAGTTGATATTGCGCTTATCTACACTGGGATGGCGAGGCATGAATAGATTCCTTAGAGTAGAATTTTCGTTAATTGCTCAAGTAGTCCCGCAAGTCTGTGTTAATTGGACCTAATGGATCTAACACGGAGGCTCGGGGAGACTGAAAGTTAGCCTTCTTTGGCTGAAAAGCCTCAGTCTTAACCTTGGAAGCTCTTCTTATGGTTATAAGTGAAGCTAGAATAGCTTTGCCATGTAAGCTAGCATCGCATGGCGAAGCTATCTGAGCACTGAGTGTTGTTGCTCTGCTGCTGAAAGCGAGTCTAGCACTGCCCAACAGTGCTCTTGATTTCAGCGAAATTGCAGAAGCTTTGCTGGTAGCAGCAAGTGGTGCTTTAGCTTTAGCCTTACAATTAAAAGCTTCTGTAGAACTACTCAATAGTGTTGATGATGTGAGCGAGGCTGCAGTAGCCTCACTGCTAGCATCAAGTGGCACTTTGGCTTTAGCCTTGCGGGGCAGGCGAGGCTTAGTTTTGTGAAGAACTAAAATAGTCTCGCATTCAGAGACTATATTAGCTTTGCTAGAAGCTGAAGCAAGAGAATTTCTAACCTCACATGTGGTTGAGTTGGATTTAATAATCCAACTAGTCACAGTAAAGATTGTCTAAGGTCGCACAAAGCCTTTCTAGCTTCGTATGAAGCATAGATTGGCTGGTGCGAAGCTGCGTTAGTCTCTGTTGAGATTGTGGTAGACTCGCTTGGAGTCTGTTTAGCCTCGCATGAGGCTGAGATAAGCTCGCAGAGAGCCTTGTTCATCTCAATAGAGACTTACTTTCAAGCATTATCCAGAGGGGCCCTGGCTATGGAGATCTTCCTGTGCTTGCGCACATATAGGAGACTTGCTATCTCTAGAGAGAAGATACTTAAACTTTTCTTAGTCAAAGTAAATGACCAAAGTCTCAGCAATAGACCCGAGGGTCTGATTGTCACATTGTGACACTTCATTCTCAGCAGTGGAGAATGTAGTCCCCAATAGAGTCGCCATCTTACTTTTTATTGATTTGAAAAAGGGAAAAACTTATAAAAATTTCAAAGAGAAATTATAAGTCATTAAAAAGAAAATTATAAGAACCTCTTCTAAAATTTTTGAGAAAGTGTGTCGATGGGAGTCTGGTCAGCGGACGGCCACTTTGTCCCTTTGACCACACGAGAGATCGAATCTCGAACTCTACTACTTGGGAATTCCTTTTCACCTAGTTTCGAAGATTCCTTGAGAGTGAAAGATTTAGGAAATTAGCACCCTGAGTTTATCCTTAGAGGATTAGAGAAGTAAATTTCTGAAAGCTTGAAAGCTAGAGAATGAATCTCTTATTAGCCTAAACTTTTTTAGCTAAAATTTTTAGCCTTCGAAGCTCTGAGCTCATCTTCAGAATGAGCTATTTATAGGATCTGCAGGGATGTAACTGCTCCTAAAATCAGTACAGACTGAAACAACCTTGATAGCCTCGCTCGTGAGGCTAAAGCAGGTTCTGCGCGAGCCTAGGAAAACTTTGCGTGAAGCTAAATAGACTCTGCGAGAACCTATGACAGCCGTTCTGGCTTAATTGTCTCCACTTAATGTGGGACAATATGGGACATAGTGGGCAAGTATAACCGCTCACTTAAACTGGCATTAACCCCACTAAACTATTAGATTTAGCCCACTAATCCAGCTTGGAATTTGAAACGGTCAATTGATGACCTGGACAGCTCAAGGTGGACCTAGATAAAACTTCAGGCGAAGCTATGAAAAGCTTCAGGCAAAGCTATGAAAAGTTTCAGGCGAAACTAGAAGTTAGCTCCACGCAAAGCTTCTGACAAAGCTAGGCAATTCTAGCCTCTTGGGCCAAGCTAGCCTTTGGGTTTAGGCGAAACTAAGTGTTGAACTCACTTAGCTTCATAGGCATGCCTAGGCCTGTTTGAGGGTAATATTTGACCTACTTTCTATTTAACTGGATCAGTAGGACCCAAGTGCCTGCTCTACCTATCTGGGATGAGTATCAAAAGGAACTGATCGTCAACTTGTCCGCGACTTGTCTTTTGAAAGTGTCGACAAGTTAAATATCGTTCATACTGGTTGAAGAGTTGTCTGGGAGTTTGTTTTTTAGGCGTGTCAACAATATACTAAGTAGTAAATTAGTAGTCATTTAATTAGAGAGACCTAATAGGATTTGGAATCTTATATAGTCCTACTAGTATTATGTGTAATAGTTTGAATATGATTTAGTCTTGTATGAGTATATATAAGGAGGGGATTACTCATGGCTTATATGTAATTGTATTTTATTTAACTTTCTCACTATCAATAAATATATAGTCTTTCATAGTTTAATAATTATGAATAATATTTATTATTAATTGATAATAATTTTAATTATTACTTTAAATAATAGTTATTTAGTTTAAGAAAAATTTCGCTATAGCCACCTACTTTGCATCATAATTATGACAAAACTCGCCTCTATATTTTTATTCACTATAACCTCATCCACGTCAGCAAACTATAACACCATTTAGGATTTGTTTTTAAATTTCTCTTTTACCCTTCTTCATATTTAGACTCTTCTTCTCGTTGATTTCTGTAGTGGTAAGTTTTCGAACTTCTCAAGATCATGTCACGTGTCCATCCAGCATCAAACAGGCGCGCGAAATGTGACCGCTTTCAGAACCTCTGAGCGGGAGTCCCCATTCAATTCAAACTACAAGCATTTCAGGTAGTTAGAAAGAAGAGATAAATCTGTTTATGAGTATCTCTATCTCTAAATTAAATCTCCATTTAAACTCAACAATTGCAGCTCGAGAAGAGATTAACCATATCTACAGTTGGACACGGACTAATAGATAAAAATGAACACTCGCTCATCCAATTCAAAGCAAGATGCTCGGCTCTAACCACCCCAGAGATAAGCGGTTAAATATTTAAACAAAGTTAAACTCTGTAGCCGTATCCAACAGACATTACTTGTATAAATAATAGATAGATCCCATCAACGGGTCGAGGGATGAGGAATTGAGCCCAGAAATCCTAGCACTTCAGAGAAACACCATTGTGCGCTATTATCATAGTGGAATCTCTCTCGCCCCCTCCCCGTGATTTTTTCTTTTGAGTTTTCCTCATAAATCTTTATGTTCGTGTTAGTTTTTCTGAGATTCACTTGACACATCCATAATTTTGGTGCGTGAATAAATTTCATAGGAAATTACCCACAACAATCATCATCTTCATCTCTCCAATCTTTTATTTGTTGGCCCTCTTCTCTTTAATCTATTGATGTTCTTTATCTTCATCATTACGCTCTTCATTAACATCTCTTAGACATGTATGCCTCTTCCCTTGAGCATGTCGTCTTCAAATCAGGTGAAAATTTTCTTCTTTCTTTTCTTTTCTTTTTTTCTTTTTTCCTTCTTATCTGTGAAGATTTGTTATCATTCTTTTTTTCCCTTCTTATTTGTGAAGCTGTGATCGTTTTTTTGGTCTCTTATTATCAGTGAAAAATCTGTGATCATGGTGTCAATTTTTTGATGAGTTAGGGTTAATTTTGTGTTACGATCTTTATTAAACTTTATCAGTTCAGTTGTTTAGATCGAATCTTAGACTTTCCAAAAACGCACACAAAAGATTCTTTGTTTATGAGGATTGCGATCAACAGAGTCGCAGTCTCCAGTAAAACACCACAAGATGAATTTTATTTTCACAGCATCCTACAGCTATGATCGCAGTTCTCAGAAATCACAAAAAGCGTTTGTTTATTAGGACTGCGATCAGAGTCACCGTCCTTAGTAAAACTCACAAGTTGTACTTATGAGGGCTGCGACCTTGGTCGTAGTTCTTATAAACACAGTTTTTTACTTGAGGATTGCGACTTTGGATGCAGTTCTCCCAAGCACAAATTTTTACATGTATGTGTACCCGCAATACGTGTCTCATAAGAACAAATTTTTACAAGCATGTGTACCCGCAATACGTGTATTTAGTTGTTCTAAACTTGAGTTTTTATTTTCATAGAATGTGGATATTAGTGTTTTTGTTGTTCTTTTGTACGGTGGCTACTCTATTGTACAACGTGTCTGCATGAATTCTACTGTGGATGGGATGTAGAAACTAGTGTATGATAGATGAGAGATTTTCAGTGCATTTTCTATTGAACTATCCTACATAAACGTGTACAAATGCCATGTGATCGAAACAGATTCATAGTTATAATCTCTTGCTGCTTATTTTTGTAAGGACTGCGATCTTTCTCACAGTCCCAATAAAAGTCTCAGAGACATGCATTTTTGTGAGAACTGCGACTCACAGTCCCAATAAAGACTGAGAAACAAGCCATTTTTGTAAGAATTGTGATCTTGCTCGTAGTTCCAATAAAGACTAAGAAACAAGCCATTTTTATAAGAACTGTGACCTTGCTCACAGCCTTTTATATACCAACAGTCCGCCGTGGTGGTTGGAAGGGGGCGAGGAGCCATGGTCGTAGTCCTTATTATGAGTATCAGTCCTCATAATTAGGACTACGTGTAACATTTACCTTAAGTAATCACCAATTAATACAGTTGAGTGCCTTACGGAAATAATGTGGGGACAAGAATCCATGTAGGATATTTACACTAAAACCTTATACCATATATATACTAGTATAAATGTATGTAGGTGTACATATGCACATGCACCTTTGACTTTTTCCTACCATACTTCCCACCATACTTGTTGGGTACAAATGCATCATGAAGGAGAAAGTATGGAGCATTATCTGTAGGAGTAAGGTAGAGATGTAGAGAAATGATTTTAGGGAGGCATTTGGTATGATCTCATTGTAGGGAGTGAGGTACATAAGAGTAAAAATAGGGAGAAAATTCTCATTTGACAACACACACACACACTCTCTCTCTCTCTCTCTCTCTCTCTCTCTCTCTCTCATTTTCCAAGTCCAAAAATTTTTTCCCCTTCTCTTTTGCTGTCGGCCAAAAGAGCCAACACCCCCCATTTTGCCCCTCCATTTTTATTCACTCACTCACTCACTCTCTCTCTCTCTCTCTCTCTCTCTCTCCTCTCTCTCTCTCATTCACTCACTATTCTTCTCCTTCCTTCTTATAGGCTAAAAAGCCTTCCTTTGCCTATATTATCTCCTCCAAAGACCAATTCGAGTATGGATAAGTGGTAATCTAACATCACCTTAGAGGGATAATTCTTGAAGACAAGGTTGGCCTAAGTTAGCAAGATAGGAGGGTGATTTTGGTTGAAGAAGGTTTTCGGCCCACTACGCCACTCTTATACTCTTTCAATTATAAACTACTAATGATATTGTTATAGTCTTGTAGACTCTTATATAACCGGTAACCAAGCATGATAACGGGGGTAGTCTCTTCAAGAGTGAGTAAAACATCCAAACTCTAAAATAATAGTAGGTAGTTATCAAGTTTGAAGTAAAGTGAAAATTGCTAAGTTATAAGTAGATATGGATATGAATGATAATACATGTGTATGATTTCTAGACTTTAAGTGTGCATGATAGAAAATCCTATGGTAAACATGATGTAGCTATTTTCATATATGCTTACTATTGTGCATGATTGATAACTTTATTGTGTGTATATATGGTAGTCAAACACATGCCTTTTAAGAAGAAATAGTTTTATGACTAAACATAATACTTGATTTTATGCATATATACGGTTACGCATAAATTAAGATGATATAATGTGTTGGTTACCTTGAAAAGGCTCGTATGTTGTTAATTTAGCAAGTTGTTACTTATACTTGTTAATGACTTGCATAATGTTGGCATAATGTAAAGTTACAAATTATGAAAATCATCTATGTTGATATTGTTTTATGAATTCTTACATGTTATTATTGCATGAAAGTTATAATTCTTACGTATTAGAGGAAGGGACCGGGTTGAACCGGAGGTGACCGAAGGGGAGAATATTATGTTGATTAACTTATTGGAAGAAGGGACCGGGTTTAACCGGAGGTGACCGAAGGGGAGCCCAACTTCATGTTTAACAAGTGTGTTATGATAAAACTGAAATTATTTTATTCTTTATATGGTTAAGATGGAAAAATGCATGTTAAAGCTATAAGAATTCGTTAACAATTAGACTCTGTGATGAATCGACTAGTATAGGCAGTTCTAATATGGATTAGTCGACTAATCTATGGGTCAAGTCGACTACAAATGTGTGCTACAGGTAAGCGAGTTTCTGAAAATCACCATTAGTCGACTATATAAGATAGGGTAGTCGACTAGTATTGATTACAGTCAACAAACAGAGAGTGGACATCTTTCTTTGTCAGGACATAGTCGACTATAGATGTGTGATAAGTCGACTAGTAACTGTACTAGTCGACTATATAAGATAGGGTAGTCAACTAGCATTAATTTCAGCCAGCCAACAGAGAGTGGATATTTTTTGGACAAGGCTTAGTCGACTATAGCTTTAAGATAAGTTGACTAGTAATAGGATTAGTCGACTATAGGAAGGGTCAAGTCGACTAATAAGACCAATCACTGTGTGTGGTCAAGACTTTCAACAAATATCTAAAAATATACAAAAATAGAACAAATTATAATTGTCATCTTAATAATAAACATAATTGTCATACATATATTTGTTATTTTACTCACTGAGCTGTTGAGCTCACCCAATTATATTAATCACCTTCAAGTTTGGATAAAGGCAAAGCACCCGCCTAACGCCAATATACGGGATAGGTGACAGCGGGAGATTATTTTCACTTTTTTGACATGTTCCATCTTATGTGTATATTATTTAAGAAACACTATGTGAAATTTTTTATGTTGATGCTTGCCATGAACTTTTGTAATACATTGTAATGCTTGTGTTATTAGGTACTTGACTTTGAATCTTGTTAATGATATGGAGGTTATGGAGTAAAAATGCGTAGGCTTATGGATTGCCATAATGGGTTTGTTGAAATAATGTTGGAAACTTGATATAGATGAAATCATGCCGAGGATATATATATATATATATTTGGCGTGAAATATTGTGAACACATAAGTAGGCTGATGCTAGCCATAATTGAAGTATTGTATCTTGATGGTTCTTACGCTTAGATTGAGGATAATCAGTATCAATGGTGATAATGGAAAATACTAAAACTGGGATCATTACAGTTGGTATGAGAGTCAAGATTATAGGTAGAAGGAGAAGGTTAAGTCGGAGGTAGGAGGCAATAGAATTGTTGGGCTTAATGTGTATGTATGTGTGAGTGTTGTTATAGTTAGGTAGTGGGTTTTATATGACGGATTAACCATGAGTCGAGCGGTAATTGATTATTACCTCGCATCAGAATCGGGGTAGTCGAGCGGTAATTGATTATTACCTCGCATCAGAATCGGGGTGCCCGTACGTCCCGATTCGGGTGAGTTGGCTAAGAGTGCGGGCTCTCAGAAACGACTACTAGTGGTATGGAACATTGGGACGAGAAAATACATTGAATTATCTATTGAACCTAAGTTATTCGAAAACATGAAACTTACGGGTAGAATACAGCAAACGGAACAAATGAATTGAAAGGCTAAGTGCAAGTGTGTGTATATATACATTACTTTCTTTCTTGTAGTATGAAATTAGCAGTATATCGAGACTATTTATATGAGTTGAGATTGATATGACTCTTTATTTATATGTAGATGGGGGATTTTGATCTCCACCTCTCACTAGAGGGAGCTAACTACCACTCCAAAATCAACCTTTACACAAGAGGGATATCACAAATAGGGAGGGTACAACACTTGGTGGTTTTCACAACCACAAACTATCTCTTTCTCACAAAAACAAAGATCCTAATAGATAGGATAGTATGTAAGCTCAAGTGTGAGAAATCAAGGTGTTTGAAAATCAAATAACAAAGAAAAATACTTGGGAAAACACTTTGAATTTGATAGAAATGAAGAACAACACAAATATCCCAAATCTCTATTTTTCTTTCATTTTTCCAACCTTTGAAAACAAATGAAGATAGATCTTTAAAACAACAAACTCTTTTGAAAAACTTGCTTTTAAAACACTAGAGAATAGGTGAATTTTTGCTCTTGAAAATCTTAACAAAACTGGCCTCAAATGGGGTATAAATAGCCCCACAAAGAATTTACCCGTTGGCAGCTGACTAGGCCAGAATTGGCCTTCCGGTCGACCGGCCGGTCGACCGGCCAACGATCAAATTTTTGACCGTTGAGCCTGCCGGTCGACCGCCCGGTCAACCGTGTCAATCTAGAGAGCAGATCGACCGCTCGGTCGACCGTGCGTTGCTCACGGTCGGCCGTCCGGTCGACCACCCCACCCGAGAGTGGGGCACTTGCAGTCGGTCGACCGCCCGGACGACCGGCTCAAGTGGCTGGTCAGCGTGCACAACCTTGTGCACATCGGTCGACCGGTCCGGTCGACCGCCAGAGCCTGGCAGACATTAAGGGACTTAAAACTTGGGTTTTTAATATCCTAAAAATTCCCATAAAATCTCTAAAAATCCACAAAAATAAGTTCGGTATAATACTTTGAAAATCAAGCATGTGTGAAAAATTTCAACACATATTTCAAACTTTTTGAACCATTTCTGTGTTATAGAAATTTTGTCGAAAACCAAAATTCGTATTTTCCAAAACTTAGATTTTCCAAATGGAAATCCGATTTTTCCAAAACTCATCAAAATACAAAAACATGATATGAAACAACATTGAAGCATGTTGCATATGGATATAAGTCCAATATACATGAAAGATATATATATCATTATTTTTGATATTAAATCCGAAATTATGTTTTGTTAAAATACCAAAACACCAAACTCATGAAATAGACTATCAAACTAAATTTGTTTAAATAGTTGAAGTATAGATGTATATAGAACAAATCTAATATACATAAAATCATGTAAACATGTTTTGATACTATCTATTCATGAAAACCAAGATCGGTTAAACCAAAAACCGAAAACCAATAAACATAAACATGAAAACTAGAAACAAGTGTGTGTGTTGTGAACTTGAGCATATCAGACTATCTAGTCTTTACAAATGGATCTAAAACAAAAACTAAACTATGTACCGAGATCTTCTTGTAGAGCGCCGTCTTCAAGTCGACTCAATCCAAGCCGTGATCCACCGAGCTTGACTCCAACGAGTGCTAGATATGACTTTGTCGCTCGAGCTCTTGAATCACCATGTGAGAAGCTCCAAAACACTTTTGTTGAAGCTAATCACTTACTAATATCTTGGTTAAGTATCTGAAACTAAACATCACAATATTATTGGTAAACATAACTACATGAGTTAATCATCATCAAAACTAGAGTGGAAGGCCTCTGGGCCAACAATCTCCCCCTTTTTGATGATGACAAAACTCATGGAGTTATATATGCATGGATTAAAGTTAAGCTTCAAGAAAGCTCTCCCTTAACTCATGCATAGCAATAAACAATAAATATATGCAATGAATACTAAACATGGATATGCATCAATATGCATAAAACAAACATATGTATCAAAAACCTTCTCCTTGTTTAAACTCTAAAAATCATGTTCTCATAAACTCAATATATGCAAAAATAAAAACACACATATGCATATATAAACTTAAAATCTTTCTCCCCTTTTTGCCAATCATCAACAAAGGGGTCAAAGAAAAACAATATTCTCCCCTTTTTGTCTTAAACAAAAAAGGGGTGAAATCAAAACAAAACTTTCTTAATACCAATTGAAAGAAAAAAATATATCAATTGAGAGCATCATGATATCAATGCATTATACCAATTGAAAGTAAAACTTATAGGTAATCTTGATACCAATTTGAAAAGATTAGTACCAATTGAAAGTAATTTTTCATTAAAAGCATATGATACCAAAAAAATAATCAATATCCTTTTTCAATCATTTTTACCATAAAGTGTGGGAGTAAAATACCAAATAATTGAAAGGTGAAATACCAATTGAAAGTAGAAACATGAATTTTCTCCCCCTTTATGAAATACCAAACAAAATAATGCATAAGCTTGTATATGGTATCAATTGAAACATAGTCAATTGAAATAAAATAGTCATTAAAGAAATCAAGCTTAGCATAACTAAAATTTGTGCTCAAAGATATAGAGATATAGTAAGAACAATAAAGCATATATATGTATGAAAAATTAAATACCAACCGAAATTGATACTATTTGAAATTGAAAGCATATATATAAAAACATATGAGTATACAAAAAAAATGTCAATAGTGATACCAATTGAAAAAATCCAATGATACCAATTGAAAACATAATAAGATCAAGTGTATAACTCATATTACCTTCCACCCATTTCATGCACATGTTTAAAAAGATTTTCAATATGAACATATAAGGCATGGTCGCCCAACCAACCGCCCGTTGATGGAAAGGGTTTTCAAAAATAGGTTTGAAAAATAGAATATGTTTGAAAACTCTTCCAAAATGAAGAATACGAACTAGTTATATGAAAAATTTGTAAACTAGTACGAAATTCTTCAAGTAAGGAATAAAACAAAATTATATTTCATGAAACTTATGTAAATCACATGATCACTAAACACTCGAAATCAATAAAGCCCACATCATAGTCTCATGAAAACAAATCATGAGTAAATAAAAAAATGATGTGCGTACAAGTGTTATGTGAAACACATAATCATGAAAATATGCAATTTAGCTTAATAAGAAATTCCTTAAAATATGAAAATCATCAAAACGATTTAATCTTCAAGGCATATGTATGTCTTGTACAAACCAAAGAATACATACATATCCAAACATAACGAGTTCACCAAAGTATATGCATGAAGGCAAGTGGCTCAAGGATGTATATGTATAACCAATAGTTTGGACAAGATAGATATATACATGAAGTTAAATATAAACATGAAAACATGTACAAAATGGGAATACAAGTCAAATGCATGAATCATCAGAACTAGGTTACACTAGTACATCTAATGAGTACAAATGAGCGTTCAAGCACAAACATGTAATAATTTATTTGTGGCTCATTAGTTGTACAAGTATATATCCAAGTCTTAATGAAAACAAACATCTAAACATATATTCAAATCATGAAGCATCAAAACAGAAACTCATATGATTATTATGTACATGCACATGCATAGATTTAGGACATACACATTAGTTAAAAACAAATATGAGAACACAAAGATATAAATCCCTATTAAACATGGGTGTCTCAAATAACTAAACATGTATATCACTAATCTAAATCTCATGGCATATAACATACTAATCATAAAACATTAAGATATGCTAAAAATGAATGGCATGAAAGCATGTAAACATAAGTGAGGAGTAAGAGATTGTTACCAAAACCGAAGAGGGTACATCTCCTTATCTCCAAACCACGGTGGTCCTCCCACCAAACACCCCTTGAAAGTGATGCATCCAAATTGTCCTCTTTAAACTCAGAACGCATCCACCTCAAGGCACCATAACTCTCACGTCATGCGAGAGCCCACACCTACATCAAATACAATAGGGGTGGTCTTTGGTACCCATACTCTTTTGGGTCCATGGGGGTTAGTTCCTTTCCTAACCCAAACAAATTTAGTTGCTAAATTTACATCATGAACTCTATCATAGCAAAATTTAGTAAGGTGGTCTTTACGTCCACAATGTGTACAAGTGTACACATGAGCATACATCGTGTTGTGTGCATGAACGTGCGAAGCATGTGTATGCCGTGGATGGTGTGCATGCATAGATGGAATTTATTTCTTGCGAAACATGGATTCCAAATGTGTATAGTTCATGGCACAATAGCTCAAAGTGGAGCCCAAACAATCAATATTCTTCTTTAACAAATTTATATCATTTTCAATTATAGAAGAAGTGAGGCATGCAATAGGTGAGCTAGATGGTGAAGCTACACTAGCATGGCAAACATGTGTAGACAAATCATTTTGTAAAGAAATATTATTTTTAGAAACCATTTCCAATTCCTTTGAAATAGAAGCAATTTTTGTTTTCAAGAAATCATTCTCTTTTAAAACAAAATCAAGTTTGAAGCTAAAGATTCATTTTTCTTCAAAACTTTATTGCAATCATTTCTATTTTTCAAAATCTCATTTTCCTTTAGGGCAAGGTCTAGATGAGATTTAAGTGCGTCACGTTTACTAGAAATCTCTTCCTTCTCTTGCAAAACCAAATCTAGTTTTGAACATAAATCCTTATTTTCTTTGTTAAGTTCAAAACTCTTCTTTTTTAAAAGATTATATTTTTCAAGTAATTTTTCACATACAATAGATAGTTCTTCATTTAAGGCATTGGGATCAACATAGTCATTACATGAAGAACTAGCATCATCACTATCTAATTGAGTTTCTGAGTATACCTCAAGGGAGTCATTCCCTTGGACCATGTAGCATTATTGCTCGGATTCTCCACTAGATTCATCCTCCGTTTGGATTGGCAATTGAAGTTTGGAGGTGGTCAACGTGTTCCACACTGTAAAGGCGGAATCACAGTTGGAAACTAAGCACAAATATTCTTTATTAAGCGTGCTTCTAAGTGCCTCAAGGGCTTGTGCATTGGCCTCTATATGCTTGCTATTACCAAGATAGGATTTCTTGTTAGCGGCAAGGAAAACATGCAAGCCTAGGGTTTTAAGTACATGGACATCCTACATTTCCACATGTCAATGTTGGAGACATCAAACATGGGAGGTGACAAGCAATCCATGAGTGTGTGTAAACAATATATGTGCAAAATGCAAATTATAGATTAGCTAACCAAGATCACACTCCTAGGTGGTTAAACCAAATATCAGGAGCGTAGGCTCTGATACCAATTGAAAGTACACCTAAAGGGGGGGTGAATAGGTGTACCACTAATCTGATGAACTAAATGCGAAAATTAAAACTAAATTGCAACAACACTTAATACAACCAATGAGTGTAGCCGAATTCCCAGTGAAGGGCTCTAGAATAATTCCTCTTGATTCCTCTGAATAAGAGTTGAGGTGCTATATGAAGCTCTCGTGGTTAAGCACAAGTGAGGCACACACAAACAAGCCAAGCATATAATGAATAAGCAATATGAAATGATGCAAGGTACAATAGTAAAGAGAGAGAGTTAGAGAGTCAATGGATCAATCGCTAACACACGGATATGTTTCGAGATTCGAGCACGCAGCTCTACGTCCCCGCCTTCACACAGAAGAATTTTCAATCCACTAACTTGTCCACACAGGACTCCCACACAGGGAACCTCCACTGAGAATTTGGGGCAATACAACCGGGAGTACACAACTCCTCTCTCAACCGAATACAACCTCTCACTAGAGGCAAGGCACAATCCACAACAAACACCTCTACACTTAGAGGGTTAGGCACTTAGCCAATACAAACCAATCACCTCACACTTGAGGGATTCCAACACAAACTTCACCTCTCACTAGAGGGAGCTAACCGCAATCTCCACCTCTCACTAGAGGGAGCTAACCACCACTCCAAAATTAACCTCTACAAAAGAGGGATATCACAAATAGGGAGGGTACAACACTTGGTCGTTTCCACAACCACAAACTATCTTTTTCTCACAAAAACAAAGATCCTAATAGATAGGATAGTATGTAAGCTCAAGTGTGAAAAATCAAGGTGTTTGGAAATCAAATAACAAAGAAAAATACTTGGGAAAACACTTTAAATTTGATAGAAATGAAGAACAACACAAATATCCCAAATCTCTATTTTTCTTTGATTTTTCCAACCCTTGAAAACAAATGAAGATAGATCTTTAAAACAACAAACTCTTTTGAAAAACTTGCTTTTAAAACACTAGAGAATAGGTGAATTTTTGCTCTTAAAAATCTTAACAAAAACTGCCTCAATGAGTTATATATAGCCCCACAAAGAATTTGCCTGTTGGCTACTGACTAGGCCAGAATTGGCCTGCCGGTCGACCGGCCAACGGTCAAATTTTTGACCGTTGAGCCTGCCGGTCGACCGGGCGGTCGACTGTGCCAATCCAGAGAGTAGATTGCTATCTGGCCGGTCGACTGCTCGGTCGACCATGCCTTGCTCACGGTCAACCGTCCAGTCGACCGCCCCCTCCCGAGAGTGGGGCACTTGCAGTCGGTCGACCGCCCGGTCGACCGGCTCAAGTGGCTGGTCAGCGTACACAACCTTGTGCACGTCGGTCAACCGTCCGATCGACCGACTCTGGGTCCGGTCGACGGTCCGGTCGACCGCCAGAGCCTGACAGGCAGCATTAAGGGTCTTAAAACTTGGGTTTTTAATATCCTAAAAATTCCCATAAAATCTCTAAAAATCCACAAAAATAAGTTCAGTATAATATTTTGAAAATCAAACATGTGTGAAAAATTTCAACACATATTTCAAACTTTTTGAACCATTTTTGTGTTATGAAAATTTTGCCGAAAACCAAAATCTGTATTTTCCAAAACTTAGATTTTCCAAATGGAAATCCGATTTTTCTAAAACTCATCAAAATATAAAAACATGATATGAAACAACATTGAAGCATGTTGCATATGGATATAAGTCCAATATACATAAAAGATATATATATATATATATATATATATATATATCACTGTTTTTTATATTAAATCCGAAATTATGTTTTGTTAAAATACCAAAACACCAAACTTATGAAATAGACTATCAAACTAAGTTTGTTTAAATAGTTGAAGCATAGATGTATATAGAACAAATCTAATATATATAAAACCATGTAAACTTGTTTTAATACTATCTATTCATGAAAACCAAGATCGGTTAAACCAAAAACCGAAAACCAATAAACATAAACATGAAAACTAGAAACAAGTGTGTGTGTTGTGAACTTGAGCATATCACACTATCTACTCTTTACAAATGGATCTAAAACAAAAACTAAACTATGTACCGAGATCTTCTTATAGAGCGCCGTCTCCAAGTCGACTCGATCCAAACCGTGATCCACCGAGCTTGACTCCAACGAGTGCTAGATATGACTTTGTCGCTCGGGCTCTTGAATCACCATGTGAGAAGCTCCAAAACACTTTTGTTGAAGCTAATCACCTACTAATATCTTGGTTAAGTATCTGAAACTAAACATCATAAGATTATTAGTAAACATAACTACATGATTTAATCATCATTAAAACAAGAGTGGAAGGCCTCTGGGACAACAGTCTTGGTAAAGGGAGATGCAGAAAGGACTAAACGGTTCATGTAGGGCCTGAAACCAGAAATTCGAGGCAGATTGATTCCCCTACATCTAAGGAATTATCTTCAAGCTGTGAAAAAAGCCTGGAGGTAGAAATGAATATGCAAGAAAGTCAAGAAGACTGGGCGAAGGAATCATCCAGCTCGAAGCGTCCCCGAGATAAGGAACCATCAGTATCGGTGGCACAGGGATCTACCAGTGATAAAGGATTTGGGTTTAATGTGACTCTTCAAAGAGGAGAATGGGCCAGAGGCAGAGGATCATGGTTGAGGAATAGAGACACTTTTCAGAAAGCACGACTACATCTGTGGCCCACTCTAGAATCTCGGAGGCCCCTTGGTGTCAGAAATGTAAGATGAACCATTTTGAGAACTGCATTCAAGAAAGGACTTATTATAATTGTCAAGGAATAGGGCATTTAAAGAAAAATTGTCCAACGAAACACGGAAGCCAAGAGCCGAGTAGAGGAAGTAGGAGGTCAGCCATGAGAATAAACCTGACCAGCCAGTAATTTTAGGCAGCCTCGTAATGCTCCGTGACCTGTTGCAACTCAATCATCTATACAACAGCCACGAGCTCAAGGAAGAACATTTGCGTTGACCCATCGAGAAGCGATATCCTCGAATGCAGTAGTGGAAGGTATGATCTCCATATCAGGACATATTGCTCATGTATTGTTTGATCCTAAAGTTACTCATTCATTCATATCTATTTTGCTTATAAATTAAATCAAATATCAGAACCCTAGGATTTCAGTTGGTTATATCCACACCCATAGGGGTGAAGATAATAGGTAGCACTAAATATGTGAACTATGAAGTGATGATGGGGGAGATGGAAACATCTATTGAAATCACCTCTCCGGTTTTCAGCTTATAACATGTTCGTATTTCATATATATAGTCATGGTCACAACACAACTCTTTGAGAGCCTAATCTTACTCACTAGATTAGTTATAGTTCAATATTGCACCTACCCCAATATACATATGACATCACACACTACTCATGATAGTATCCAATTATAATTGTGTTCATACATAAAGAAATACGGGACACTTACATCCATATACTGGATGTCATAATCCATATACCGGATATCATAAACAATCATATGTATATACTAGGTGTCATACCTATTAACATCCATAATTCGGATATCGTAACAATCATATCCATATACCGGTATCATAAACAATCATATGATATACTAGGTGTCATACCTATTAACATCCATAATTCGGATATCATAACAATCATATCTATATACCGGATATCATACACAATCGTATGATATACTAGGTGCCATACCTATTAACATCTAATTTCGAACTTAACGATATTGACATACCTGATCAACATAAAATATAATCGTAACATGCAAATTAACATACATGAACAACAAAAAATATAATCGCAACATGCATACATAATCAACATAAAATATAATCTCCCCTTCGATCACCTCCGGTTCAACCCGGTCCCTTTCTTTGATACGTTTACCACGTATTATTCTCCCCTTCGATCAGCTCCGGTTCAACCCGGTCCCTACCTCCGATACGTTTACCACGTATTATTCTCCCCTTCGATCACCTCCGATTCAACCCGGTCCCTTCCTCCAAACATGCAATAATCATATCCTTCATGTAATAACCACATGCAAGGATTCATAAGACAATGTCAACATAAAGGATTCACATGATTTCTAGTTTACATGATGCTAATATTAAGAAAGACATTAACATGTATAAGTAACCGCTAATTAAACTAACAACATGCATGCCTTTTCAAGATAACTAACATATTATATCATTTCAATATATGTGTAGCCAAACATATGCATGAAGTCAAGTATGATGTTCATTCATAAAACTATTTTTTTTTAAGAGGCATGTGTTAGACTACTATGCATACACAATAACGTGTCGATCATGCACCCATGTAAGCATTCAAATAATGATCCCCAATATCTTATCGGTCAAGTTTAGACTCGTAGTACCAGTATTCGCTTCTCCTAATCATAATATTTATTCACCTTTTATCATTTAATAACATTCAGGATTTGTCATCATTTGCCTCTTTTATCCTCAGACAAACTGCCTATGGATACAACTTAATTTAATTCAAAATCTTCTCATTACTTCTAATACAAGTGATAGTTACACGACAATTCCGATATTAATAAATTATTACACTTTTGATATCAAATTATCCTTTATTTCAAGTAAGGACTGGTTTTAGTACTTTTATTTGGTACAGCCCAAATTTGCCCCAGGTCTCACCAATACTGGTGTTAACGCTACTGACTTCTATACAGTATGTTATGTTATTACTTACATCTATCTTCTAGTTCCAAACCACATAGTCATTTACTAGCCAAATCATCATCTGCGTTCGCATATGAATCAAACCACACACATATGTACATGCGTACATATACACATATCACTTACCATACTGGATTACTAATCTCATTAACACGACGCTCAATCTTTCGTCTGTATTACTAACTTTCAGTTACTAAGATAATTATCTAACTCCTACCGGTTAGATATAATCAGTGTCACTATAAAGATGTGATTTTCAAGCTTAATAGGGGATTCCGATGTTCTGCTAAATCAATTACAAAAATACTTGAAAGTCTCGGTGTATCGAGTAGGCATACCAAAATGTTAGTTCAATACTATCGGTATTTATTTTGTTGATATTGAATTATCCATCTCTAATCAGTATATATCATATTAAGCTGTCAGATTTACTCAATACTGACTCTAACTGGTTTTTACAGTTTAATTACTTACTTGATACTTATACACCATCATCGGTCACCCATTATCTGATAATCATAAGACTTGATCTTATTCAGTAGTTTTTTATTAATAATCATTAATCGCTAAAGTACAATATCCACTTATATGTTCTGGTTCAAAGGTTTTATTCTTCCATCTCTCATTAGGTTCGATAAATCTTAGTTATTTGTCTATCAAATTGTTTTCAGTTGCTACCGATTAACAACTTAATTGATATATAATCATGTAGATCACCAGTTGACCCTTACTGCCTCAAGTGTGCTAGTTGATACACAAAATCACGTTATAAGCGTATATATCATGATACACAATAATTATGAAAACAGTATTCGCAAGATCAATACTCAACATACTACATAATATTTGAGTATCCCGTGTACTTGCTTAACAATAAGCTTTTGATGTTCAATTTATTTATCAAGCATGTCCGATAATATTAAGAATTAGTTACTCTAATTCAGTTCATTATCAATTATTTTGATCAGTTCCATCATTATCAGTTCACGTTCACAATTGCTAATTAACTGAAATGTCCCGATCCCATTCGAGTTATCAATATTAACAAAATCTTCAATAATTTAATCAATACACTATTTCTATCATACTGCATCAATTACATATATCCCAATTAACAGAGTTTTCTATATCACGGTTACATCGAGTTACTCGAAGATAATTTCTAATTTCATTTGCTTAGTTCAATTCTAATATTAACTTCGGATTCTGCTTATACCAGTATCAACATAACAAATTCTATAATTATCCGATCGTGGTTGATGGGTCTCAAGTGATCTTTTATCTTAACTGATTTCTAATTATCTCTTATTAATAAATAAACATTCATGATCTTTAATCGATTCCCCGTTGTCACTGTTTAATCCACTCACCGAGTATACCGCTGTTAACCAATTGCCATCCGATTATTATTATCCTTAACTATTACTTTCATAACAGATTGGACATCACTTGCATATAATATCAATCTTCATTTGACTATCATCATTATTTTCTTACTAGTTAATACACATGTAATTACAGTGTTTTAAAGGAATCGGGGTAGACTTTACCCACTTAATAATTTTCAGGTTAAGTGGCACCAATATTCATCACAGACAGACATATGGCATTAGCCGATAATTTATACTTAACCATTTCTATCAGAACCCAGTACTTAATTATTCGGTTCTTATATTTAATAAATACTTACTCGCAACATATATATAACACTCAGAAATTCACAAACACATAACTCGTGTGGTATTTGTCGGTGTCATCCATACCAATACACTTACAGGCGTTTAATTGTCATGTCTATACGAGTTATAAATGGTAAGACGCAACTTGATATCATACCCGTATTATGTTCACGATAAGATATGTAACACACCTGCAATTCATTATTCGGGATATTCTATTGGATTTCGGTTCCATAACACCAATTCACCTTACAATAACTGCCACAATTATATATTTAATGATGTAATCTCTTAGTTCCTATGAATCAATTTTATCAATAATTTTCCAATAACAATTATTTCTAAATTGGGGAAAACAGACTTAAGTTAGGACTTTCACTCACCGGGTATACCGATAAATTTTGAACACCCAATACCGTATACTGATATACCAGATGTGTAGCTCTCGTTTTCACGATCACAACGGCTCAAGAATCGTCCGAATCTGACTTCGGATGGCCAATATCGTTCGGAAACCAAACCCCAATATAAAAGGTTAGATACGTAATAACTGAAAATATTCAGGGGGCTGTTTGTAATTTTTTAGGGTCCCCAAAGTAAATTATAATTCCACAGGGGCTAAAATGAAATTTTTCCTTTAAAGGGTCGGGTTTGGGTGCAAATGGATCGGGTTTGGGTTAAACCCAAACCCAAACCCGTTTGGGTTTTTCACCCAAATAAGCAGCAGCCGTGCGCTGCTGCTGCCGCCTTCGTACGCCCGCCGCCCGGCCGCCCGGCCGGCGCGGCTACCCCGCCGGCGTCCCTGACCGCTGGAGGGCCCCACCGAGAGAGAGAGGGGGGTGGGTGCTGGCGCCCCCCCACCACTGGCGCCTGGCCGGCCTCCCGCACCGCCGGCGCCTGGCCGGCCTCCGGCGTGCTACCGACAATCACCAGAGAGGGATAGATGATGGGAGTGAGGGGGGAGAGAGGGGGGAGAGAGAATGAGAGTGGGTTAGGGAGGGAGATTTTTATCTCTCTCCTCCCACCTACTCCCCTACCTACTCTCCCACCTACTCCCCTTACTTACCTCCCACACCTCCCATACTCCATCAATCAAATCTTATTTATTTTTTTTTTTTCTTTCTTCATTTTCCCAATTTATTTCATACAATCAAAAATAGGTATGAATACCAATACCCAATATTTAATACGAGTATTTCATGCAGTATATACATCCGTGTATTTTCATATATATTTCATATCAATTAATCCGGTATGATTTATAAAAACTATAAATCCATTCCAAATTTTCACAATGAATCACCGAAAATTATTTAATACAGAAACAATTAATTTAAAAATTATAAGAATTTACGAGAAATATTATTAACCCAGAGTTTACCAATCCGAGTGTTACAGCTCTGCACCCTTTATAAAAAATTTCGTCCTCGAAACTTGGCACATCTGATAATAGGTAAGAGTAATACTTTCAATTTCTTCTTTATCTCATGAAATCTTTCTTCTAATAAGGTAATTTTTGTTTTCTTCCGGCCATTCATTTCGTTATGTGTTCACAACATGCAATATATGTCCAAATATTATCACTTTCACACAGAATATATCTTACACATACTTTATATCACTACATTCATCATCATACTTGGTGATATACACATCATATGGTATTACATATACACATCACACTTGGTGATAATCGTGTTATATATCATCACACATCGCATCAGCACTACACGTACCATACTCGATGATACGTCCATCACATATACTCAATATGGTTCTTCCTTTCTGATTAAATCTTATCTTGCCTGATATTTTTGTCATTTCCTATCCCAGTATCCATACCATCGGTTTCATACAAGGGCCCGCACCCCTAATAGAACTGATCCGAATCAAAGTATATACGGGTATACTTTCATTCGAATATAAAAAGTTAAATATCATGCATTTCGAGATTAATCATACGCATAAGACCCATTACACTTATGAACTTCTTACATCAAGGCACACATTCATTCATACTACACAACTGCACATCGCAGACATTCATTATAACAATCAATGTTATTCCTGAACCAACGACTTAAATCA